>JAUZSX010330417.1:0-10000 GCA_034780655.1 Idiosepius hallami | reverse complement strand
AAATGAAGAAAAAAAAAAGGAAATAATAAAAATTCAACAAAAAACAAATTTCGAAGAAGGAAAGAAAAAAACAAACAAACAAAAAGAACAAAAAAAAAAAATCGAAGAAAAAAAAAAGGAAAAAAGAAAAAAAAATTAACAAAAAACAAATTTTGAAGAAGGAAAGAAAAAAACAAACAAACAAAAAGAACAACAATAAAAAAACCCCAAGAAAATTCGAAGAAAGAAAAAAAAAAAAAAAAATTAAAAAAAAAAAGAAATCAAAGTTGGTTTGATTAGTTATTCTGCTTTGATTTTTTATGAATATTTTGAAGGACATTTAATGCCGAGTCAATGGTTCTGTTCAAACATTGAAACATCTTTTCCAAAGAACAAGATCTGCACAAAGGATAGATTGTTATTTTTCTTTATTTTGAAGTATAAACAACTTTTAAAAAGAAAAAAACAACTTTTTTTCTAGAGAAATATTTAACAAAAACATTAAAAAAAGAAGCGAGAAAAAAAACAAAAAACAAAAAACAAAAAAAAAAGGAAAATTGTTTGTTTGGTTATTGTTTTACGGGATATCAATCTTTTTAGTCATTTAATGACCGGAAACAGATATTTAAAAAAAAAGTTCTTTTCTTTGTCCAAGTGTAGTTTTTTTTAAAAATGACACAACGTGTACTAGTTAACACCTAACTGGAAGAAATTTGGGGATACATACATTTTCCATAGGTATTACTCCTATTATGAAGGCAAATGGAAGGACTAGGATTCGAACTTGTAATTTTTTACAAATAAATATCATACTTATCCGACAAAGAAAAAAGAAAATAATTTCCATGGTTTTCTGAATTTATATAACCAGACGTTTCATCACCCAACTATTAATAACAGAAATATAATCACTAGACTCTTTATTCCGGGTTTTTTCATCACCTGAACACCGAGAAATTAAATTGCAAGTGATTAAAATTCTCTGAGTGATAAAATAAACCAAGACTAGTGATTAATATTCAGTGAATAATAGTCGGGTGATTAAACGTCGAGTGATGAAAAGTCCGAAAACCAATTTCCATATTTTCTTGTTTAAACATTTGTTGTCCGTTATTTGAGCTTAAATCATTTGGATTCAAAATCAAAAGATTGCAAATTTATATTAAAAGAAAGAAAAAGATTAGAAAAAAAAATAAGAAAGAGGTATTGTATTTACTGGGGAGCATCAAACCAAGTTTGGCACAAGGCCATTTTTACGGGCTCTTACCCGGGATTTTTACATTCAGTGTTACCCTTCACCTAGATGAGTTGCTCTCCAGAGTTAACGAGCCCCAGATAAACGTAATGGTTTTGACTGGGATTTGAACTCGCGTAATACGATCTCAGAGCCTAGGCTTCGACCAATGCTCCACCGTCGCTGCTCTCGATAAAAAAAAAAGAAAGAGGTACTCATTAACCTTTAAATTAAATGTTATTTTCATCGCTTTGCCATTTGCAGTCATTTTGCATTGGTGCCCGGTCGTTCTGTTTCAGAAATTGTAAAAACATCAGTTGGTTATTCATTTATTTATTTATTTTATTTGCTAAACATCGATAAACATCAGATACTTTGGAATGTTGAAGAGATCTTCTTTGGAAAAGGGGAAAAAAATTGTCATCGAGTGAAAAAATCTTGCCAATACACACAGTTTGTCACTAGGGCAATCAGTATTAATAATAATAATAATAATATTAATATTAATCATAATAATAACACTAATTTAATAATAATAATAATAATAATAATAATAATAATAATAATAATAATAATAATAATAACAACAACTATAACAACAATGATAATAATTGTAATAATACTACTACTACTAGCCTGAAGCTGTGGAAGTAAACTAAGTTTCACGTAGGAAAATGAGAAAGAATTGAATTAAAAATATTGAAAAGAAAAATTTAAATTTTTTTAATGAAACGTGTCTGAATAATGATATTCTGCTTATGTATACTTAACTTAAATAAAAAAAATTGAATGAAAAATATTGAAAAGAAAAATTTAAATTCTTTTTAATGAAACGTGTCTGAATAATGATATTCTGCCTATGTATACTTAACTTAAATAAAAAAATTGAATAAAAAATATTGAAAAGAAAAATTAAAATTCTTTTTAATGAAACGTGTCTGAATAATGATATTCTGCCTATGTATACTTAACTTAAATAAAAAAATTGATTAAAAAATATTGCAAAGAAAAATTAAAATTCTTTTAAATAAAATTTGTCTCAATTTATGCAATTGTAGATTATTTGTGCATGCGTGCCTACGAGTGTGTGTGCGTGTGCGTTGCATAACGCTGGAGTCCCCCACTACCTGGTTGGCAATATTGCAAGAAAGGACGTAATTTCCCGAGATAATCGTGAAATTTACTTGTGTGTTCCTCTCGCACTGTGTTTTCTTCTTTTCGGCCTGCACGACAGGTTGATGTACCTTACGAGAGTCTCGTATAACAAGCTTGTTAGTTAGAATATCTTAGTAGAATGCTGAAGTGTAATGAAGGTAATAAATTAGGTTTTAAAATTAAGGACATGAAATCTTCGTGATTGGCTTGATTTACATGGCCGATCTGTTCACAAAAAGACGACGTCCAAGCAATGCCATTCAGCGATGTGAAGCGTTGGAAAAAGCTCAGACTATGGAATAGTATTATGCGAGCTCAAATCCCGGTAATTGCATTTACCTTTAGCTGCTTTGGGAAGGTAAGGATCGTAAACTCGGAAGAGTATCTTATCTATACACACAAACCGAGGAGAATATTGCCAGAACAACAGAACATAAGAATCACTTGAAGCAAACAGGGAAAAAAGACTGCATTACACACATATTATATTTAATTGGTCGAGTACTAACCCAAGTTTTGTACAAGGCTATTTTTACGCGCTCTATATACATGGGATTTTTGCATTCAGTGTTGCTCTTCACCTAGATAAGCTGCTCCCCCGAGCTAAAGGTGAATATAAAGGTTTTGACTAGGATTTGAACTCGTGTACCACGATTATAGAATTATAGTTTTTATTTTTGAGATGAGGCTTCGAAATTTAGGAATTAACTTTATTATTCGGACTTTTGTCCTCATCTTAGTTTTTTTTAATGTTTCTACACTACGTTTTGGTCTAGTCTCCGTCAGGCCCTTTAGACAAAAAAAACGTGGTTCGATAGACAACAACTATTGAAGGCAGTGATTACTGAGGATTCGATGACGAGACCCAGCATCCCTATCTTAGGTTAGGGTTAAAGACGCCTGAAGACGGTCTTAGACTAGGCCGAAACGTAGTGTAGAAACATAAAAAAGTCCAAATAAATTTAATTTCTAAATAATTTTATCATTTGAAATTTTGATGTAAAATAAATGTTTTTTTAAGATATTGAAAACATTAAACAACCCTCATAATGGTATACCTCTAAAATGTAAAAAAAAGACCAAAATATTTTGCGCAGGAGCTGCTAAGTGGCTAAGCACTAGTAATATGTGGATCTATTTTTGTGACTGTTGTCTTATTTTTATCATTGTTCTCTTCACAATCTTTAAATGATGATTGATAATTTTTACATTTATTTTGGCAACTATTGTCCTCATACTAAGAAGAAGAAACGACCACGGCCAACTCTAAAAGAAACGGCAACGTGTATTATATTGCTACAGTTGAACGGATGAATAATAAAGATTTACTTACGGAAATTACACAGGTAAATATTATAGTAACCAGAAATGGATAGAATCCCGATCGGTACAAACTTATTGGTAATCCTGTAAATGAAGAAAACGATAGACAAAATAATTATTTTTTCCTAGAAAAAAAAAGAATTGTTTTTGTAAAAAAAAAATGTTTTATTGTAAAACAATAGGCCGTAGGTCAGAGACCACCAAGAAAAGAAGGCCTGTCAGATATCAAACGTGACGTCAGACAGGAGGTTTAATTTGAAGTATAATTGAAATCTCGTTTTTTGAACTAGACTGACGAGATCAACAATTTTGTTTTAATCCTCGTTCATATCCTTGTGCTAATTTCTTTTTTTTTTTGCTATTATTTAAAACTGCCTACTTGTTGCTGTGGGAAATTGATTACGGAAATTGATTACGGGAATTATACCAATGGTCCAAAAGTAAGGGTATTTAAATTAATTCCCTGGCGATAGGTATTTACGCGATGAATATTAAAAAGCTAACACGAGAAAATTTTCTTAGCAAAAATAATGTAGTTTAGTAAGTTTTTTTAAGTTTAGACATTTGTTGTATTTTTTATAATTAACTTTAGACAGTATAAGCAATTTTTTGATGGACAATATAACATAAGTTTAGGGCAAGTTTTTTAATGTAAAAAAAAGGTTAGGATTCTATCGGTACTGAAACTAAATCTCCCAATATTGTCCTTACGAATATAGAAGAAACTAACTAGGATGAAATGGAGAAAATAGTAGACTTTCCAAATTTTAATACAAATTTAACAGATGATGATGTTAATCAATGTTAAAAAGTTTTCCCAGTTATAGTATATTTATCTGGCTATTGTTGCCATGCAGTTTTTGAGAAAATAAAATGCAACAGCTGCAAAGTAGATCTTACAGGGATCCTTTACAGATGAATTTGAACAAATGAATGAAAATAAGTTATTTTAAAGGAACTAATTATTACTACATCCAAACGATACAAGAGCAAATTTTGTTTTGTATAATTATGCTGTTATAAAAAAAATATCTGAAAACACTTCTTTAAATCTATGCATCAAAGATAGATTGCAGTTGACACAACATTAGAAGTGTTATCTGACAATGAAATTCCATTTGAATTTGATATCTTCACCGAAAATCATCAAATAAAGAAAGTAGAAAAAATGTTCCTATGGTCATCAACAAATTCTCTCCTGAAAAATTTATGTGGAGTTAGAAACAGTAAAATAATGAATTCATCAAATAAAAGAAACTATAAACTTTCTACTAAAATTACCATTTGTTGTATTTTTTTTTATAATTTAATCAATTTATCATATAAAAGAAACTACAAACTTTCTACTAAAATTACTATTTGTTGTGTTATTTTATATTTTAATTAATCTACAAATAAAATAAACTACAAACTTTAATTTCCATTTGTTGTGTCTTTGCTTTAAGATAATAGTATCTTAATTTGAATTATTCTCCTTTCTCTTTTTTTCGATCTTTTTTGGTGACGTCATACTTGATTGCACAGGCCTTAATTCTAGAAGGCTTTGGTAGGAACGGATTTCATAGAAAAATCAAAAGAGAGAAAGAAAAGGACAAAGTGATGAACACTAAAAGATACACTGGAAAAATAGTGTTACAAAACCTGTTGTAGTAAATAAAAATTCGAATTTTTAATGGTCAGATTTTGTAACTGTTGTGGTGACATACACAGCCTAATAACCTCTAAGATGAACTCGTCCATTAAGCATAAAACCACCAGCTTAGACCTAATCCACGACAGATTCTCGGATGTTGGAGAGACAACTCCCTATGAACTTACTAATCCTTCTTCTGTACCCTTACTTAATATAAATGTTTTTTCTTGTTTTCACCAAGTAGTCGTGTTCCTGCTTTCACCATTTTTGGCCCCACAACAGTAACATGATTAGCCGACATTTCAGCATCCGATTTGTAGATTATGATTGAAATAACAAATTGATTAATTCAACCAAATTTCCCTTGGGTAAAGTTATGGAATTTTTTTCCTCAAAATAAAAAAAAAAAAAATACGCTCTCTGCTTTTCCAGACCAAAAAAAAAAAAAAAGAAAAAGATTTTTATCAGTGAGGACAAGGCCTGGATATTTTAAAGTTATTTTTTAAGTTCCTTCTGGTTTTGTGAAAGTGATCGATGATGAAAAAATAATGAATTAAATTAAAAAAATATCAAACTGAAAGAAAAAAAACAAAACAAATTAGGGGATAAAAAATTGTTTAAAGTTTTGTTTAAATCGTGCAAAAATCCCAATTTGTTACTCACCTAAAAACCCTGCTCCCAGGACACCTGCAACTGTTAAAAAATCTAGATAAAAGAAAAAAAAATATTAGTCTGAATTTCAAGATGAAAGATATTAGTTAGTATTGTTTGAATTACTGGCTTTTTTATTATCTTTATAGTTATCACATTTATTATCATAGTTATGTCTTCATGGTTTTTTTTTTCATATTCATTGTAATCGCATTTTTTTATCATACTTATTTCTTCATAGTTTTTTATCCTCTTCATAGTTATCACCATTTTTTGTCGTAGTTATTTCTTCATAGTTTTCTATTCTCATCCTTATGGTTATCGCATTTTTTTTTATCATAGTTATTTCTTCATAGTTTTTTTCTATTCTCATCTTCATAGTTATCTCATTTTTTTTTATCAAAGTTAGTTCTTTATAGTTTTTTATTATCTTTTTAGTTATCGCATTTTTTATCATAAATATATCTTCATAGTTTTTTATTCTCATCTTCATAGTTATTACATCTTTTTTATGATAGTTATTTCTTCATAGTTTTTTTTCTCATCTTCATAGTTATTGCATTTTTTTTATGATAGTTATTTCTTCATAGTTTTTTATTCTCATCTTCATAGTTATTACATTTTTTTATGATAGTTATTTCTTCATAGTTTTTTTTCTCATCTTCATAATTATCGTATTTTTTATCATAGTTATTTCTTCATAGTTCTAAATTTTCATCTTCATAGTTATCGCATGAAAAGATTTTCAAGAAACCAAAAGGTAACGCAAAGTTAGCATAACACATAACATAGTATAAGACAGCCTTTTCGATCTTGTTTGATCTCGTTAGTGACACGCAATGTTGTCATATTTCAAACACTGAGCGGGCTCTGAACGTGAGAACAACATCAAGCGAGATATTTTAATTAAAAGCAAATCTAATAAAGAAAAGTGGTCTGCCAGTTCTGCTATGTGATAGAATTTTGAAACAATTACAATTTAAAAACAAATTAAAAGTTTGTGATGAGAAATGTGACTTTAATTTAATAAACAATAATAATTATAATTACAATAATATTAACAATAAAAAATAAAAAATGGCCTTGTGCCAAACTTGGTTGGTGCTGTTCACCAAGAAATATATATATAAAAAAAAATTTAAGATAAGCAAGTGTTCTGTAGCAGAAATATTGAACCTTCTTCTTAATAAGCAACCAACGAAGAAAAAAATCTTTAAAAAAATCCGAGAATTAGATTTAAAAAAAAATTAAAAGAAGAAAAAAATTATACTTACAGATTTGAAGAAAAACGGTATTCATGATGAGAACCCTTTAAAACGCGTTTCGATCTCTGTACTGCAAACGATAGAAGGTCGAAGGGTTACCTGACCGGAAAGTTGTGAATATAGCAATAATAAGGATAAGGACAACAGTCCAAATAATAGCTGTACAAATGTATTTATTTGTTAAATAGAACCTGATAATTTTTTAATCGTCGCTATCATCATGATAGGTGTTTTCACATCAAATTGGTGTCGCGTCGCAGGTGCTAAAAAAACAATTATGAATTAAATGGATGAAAATCTTTAATGCAAAATAAAGAGAAATGATTAAGAAAAAATCTCATGAATAAAATATTTGCAAAAAATAAATTTTTAATAAAAAAATTGGATATTAAAAATATATCATTTTTTTTTTTTTATTTAAGGTGGTTCCCAATGCTTTTTCTACGTAAAAATTATTGTTGTGTTTTGAACGCAACTTTTCAAAATTCTCTCAAAAATCGGCTATTTACTCGATTAAAAATTTTTTTTAGTAATTTTCTGGGAATATTTCTGTTGATTTTTGTCTAAAAACCTTTCTTTCTTAAACTTATATCTTTTTAAAACATTTTTACGATCACCACCTCCATGAATTAAAATTATTTTAAAAATTGAAAAAATGGTGTAAGCATTAAAACTTTTTACCTTTTTAATTCTTTTTTTTTCCTGATAACGCTTGAATGTAAGAGGGGTCGAATATTTAGTGGAAACACCTATCATCATGATTATCATCATAATTATTATTACCCTTCTTGTTTTTTCTGATGATAAGTCGACAGCTAGAACGTGGAAAAAAACTGCAACTACATATTTTTGAACGCATGTACATTTTTTAGTGAAATTATAAACAATAAAAAAAGAAACTTTTTGTTATCTATAAATAACCTTATATACATTTTAAAAATTGAATAAGCAAAATTAATAGATGAGCTAGCCATGACAGAAAGTAATATTGGAACACAAATCGGCGCTTTTGCAGAACAAGCTAATGGAAAATTTGTCCGGAATATCTTTTTGGGTCGAGGACCGGTTATAAGACAGCACCAGTTATAAGACAGCAATTTGATTAGCTAATGAAATGTTAACCTCTAAACTCTAAACCTAACCCTAAACCCTAACCAATCAAATTGCTTTCTTACAACCGATGCTTTCTTATAACCGGTCCCTGACCAAAAAATATTCTGGCCAATTTCTCCATTTGCTTGTTCTGCAAAAGCGCCTATAAATCATCTTAGAATTTCTAATAATTATATAAGTTATTTAAAATATAAGCACTTGGCTGATAAATCTGTAGACATAAATTTGTCATGATGGAAAATAAAATCGAAACGTGAAAATTCTTAATTATATCCTAAGATTTAGATAAGCTAACTTTAAGAATGTTAAAACTCAGTTAAGTTTCTTTGTATCTTCTCTGTTTTAAAAAAAATAGATTTTTAAGCAAGCATCACCGCTTCTAGAATGCTGAAATGATTTATATGGTCAAGTTGCATTGGAGACACCGATCACCTAAGTTAAGCAACATCGAGCCTGCCCAGTAGTAAGATGGATGACTATTTAAGAATACCAGTGTTAACAGTTCAATTTCATATTTTCTTCTTGAAATATAGCGCCTACTTGATCGAGCCACGCGCATGCCCGTAAATTCAAAACAGGATGTAATGCCCGTTCACACGCAACGATTAAAATTTTAATAGTGGATTAGATAAGATAAGATATCCTAAGATTTATATAAGCTAACTTTAAAAAATGTAAAAATTCAGTTAAGTTTCTGAACGAACAAACTTTTTGAGCAACTCAATATAATTCTATCTAAATTTGGATTTTGGGAACTCTTTCCCTTTACTTTTATTTGAAAACAAGCATTTGGCTTCATAAAATTCAAGATTTCACTGCAACGCCAATGACCCGCTTTCCATTTTCTTCCACGCATGACTAAATTCAAACTCTGCACAAAGACTATAAATAACCCATATATATTAATTTCATTTCCCTAAGGAACTCAAAACTTCAATTGCTGACGAGACTATTTGAAATAATAGACATTCTAATTTTGTTTTCGCTTTTTTTTTGTAAAGCAGTGAATGAAGAAAAGGAAAGTAGAGATTATGAAGTATATGAGACGCTTTCAAACGGGAATATTTTCATCGTTATTTTGATCGCCTCGTCGAAGCTGAAGCGATTTAAATCAGAATTAGGCGCGTAAAATAAATCTAGACAAGTATCTTGTTTCTAGAAAAGACCATAAGAATAAATCAATTTCCCTTTTTAGACGTTTTTGTCAAATCCTTTGATGATGTCAAATAAAGTTCTTGAAAAAATTAAATCCTGGAAGACCAGTCTCTCTAGAGGCTTCTTTTTTTTCTTAAAAGATAATAAAGAAAATTCATAACATTTTGTCTTTATCGTTGGTCTGAGTAATTATTTTGAAGTATATATATATATATATATATAGCGTTCGATCCCTTCAGTCAGGATCGAACGCTAACCGGATGAATGCCCGTCAGACCTCTAACCAACTGACCTATAGTTAACTTGCTGAAAAGAAGGGCCTTTCTACTGATGTTATTTAAAAGTGCCAAGCCGCTTTATCACCAGGGATTATGCCTTGTAGCAGTAGTAAATAACGAGTAGGCATCTAATCCAACCTTCAAAGTGCTCAATTAACTTAAGTTAAGAACACAAACACACACACACACACACACACACACACACACACACACA
>JAUZSX010330407.1:0-11076 GCA_034780655.1 Idiosepius hallami | reverse complement strand
AAATGTATTTTCTTCTTAAAAGTTTCAGTGTTGCTTTTCTTGACTAAAAAGGTTTGCCTGGCGACAAACGTCCACGGAGAAAAGTTTAGCAACGTTACATATCTGCCCAAGGCAACTTAAGCAAAGGCAATGGTTTTGACTGAGATTTGAACTCGTATAATACAAATATAGAGCCCAAGCTTTTATCACTGCTCCATCTTTGATATAAAACAATACAGAAAAATAAAAAAAACAGTCGCTAAGAAGATAAGTGTTTTTTTATTTTTAGTCGCCAACTGGAAAAATCACTCACATATGCGAGTGATTTATTCGCAAATGTAGAGCTCTGTTAACAATGAAAAGCAAATGTCTGTGGGATGATGACGTCAACCAAGAGAATGTCCTCCATATATGGATGGATGGATGGATGGATGGATGGATGGATGATCTACTTCCTGGGAACAAAACAGCTCTAAATGTTTTTATCTTGTTTATGTTGACGGCTGGCAGAATTCCGGTGAAGTGCTCAGTGGGTGGAAAGTATGTTAACCCGCTTGGCCAGACCAGGGTGGATGCTTGGAGAAGAGTTTTCTATTTGGCACTTAAGATCGGAGAATGTTTGAATTGGTTTCGATACAAAAGGATAAAAACAGAAAGAAAAGGAAAGTTGGATTCTCTGTCGGTAGAAATCTGTCTGTTTATAATGAGATTTTTCTTTGGAAAATCCTCTGGAAAATGTTTATTGTATTGGAAATGATTTTACTATAACAATACAATGGAAGTGATTTTTACTAAGAAAATGAATTGGAAATAATTTTACTATAGCAATGCAATGAAAATGATTTTTTAAAAAGTAAAAATGCATTGGAAATGATTTTACTAATTCAAAGCAATGGAAATGATTTTTACTAAGAAAATGCATTGGAAAAGATTTTTACTATAAAAATGCATTGGAAATGATTTTTACTAAGAAAATACATTAGAAATAATTTTACTATAACAATGCAATGTAAATTATTTTATTTCGAAAAAAAATGCTTTTAAAATGATTTTACTATAACAGTGCAATGTAAATGATTTTTTTCTAAAAAAATGCATTTAAAATGATTTTACTATAACAATGCAATGGAAATAATTTTTTTCTATAAAAATCCATTGGAAATGATTTTACTATAACAATGCAATGGAAATAATTTTTTTCTATAAAAATGCATTGGAAATGATTTTACTATAACAATGCAAAAGAAATGATTTTTAGTAAGAAAATGCATTGGAAATGCATTTACTATACCTATGCAATGGAAATGAATTTATTTTAACAATGCAATGGAAACATTTTTTTTCTATAAAAATGCATTGAAAATGATTTCACTAATTCAAAGCAATGGAAATGATTTTTACTAAGAAAATGCATTGGAAAAGATTTTTAGCATAAAAATGCATTCAAAATGATTTTTAGAATTAAAATGCATTGGAAATGATTTTTACTAAGAAAATGTGTTTGAAATAATTTTACTATAACAATGCTATAATAATGATTTTTTTCTATAAAAATGCATTTGAAATGATTTTTCTTTAACAATGCAACGGAAATGATTTTTCTTTTATAAAAATGCATTGGAAATGATTTTACTTTAACAATGCAATGGAAATGATTTTTTGTTTTATAAAAATGCATTTGAAATAATTTTACTATAACAATGCAACAGAATTATTTCATTATAAAAATGCAATGGAAATGATTTTTTTAATTATAAATGTATTAGAAATGATTTTACTATAACAATGCAATGGAAATGATTTTTTTTATAAAAATGTATTGAAAATGATTTTATTATAACAGTGCAATGGAAATGATTCTTTTTCTATAAAAATGCATTGGAAATGATTTTATTATAACAATGCTATGGAAATCATTTTTACTAAGAAAATGCACTGGAATTTTTTTTTACTATGAAAATGCATTAGAAATGATTTTTTTCCATAAAAATGCATTGGAAATAATTTTTTACCATGATAATGCATTGCAAATGATTTCTATTATCAAAAAGCATAGGATATGATTTTTACTATAAAATGCTTGAAAATGATTTTTGTCTATAAAAATGCATTGGAAATGATTTTTACTATAAAAATGCATTGGAAAGGATTTTACAATAAAAATACATTGAAAATGACTTTTACAATCAAAATGCATTGGAAATAGTTTTTTGTATGAAAATGTGTTGGAAATGGTATTTGCTATAGAGATGCATGACAAATGATTTTTAATATGAAAATTCAATGGAAATGATTTTTACTATAAAAAGTGTATTGGAAATTATTTGTACAATAAAAATGCATGAAAAAATGATTTTATTATAAAAATGAATTAGAAAGGATTTTTACTATAGAAATGCATTGCAAATAATTATTATAATGAAAAACTAGTAAAAATGGTTTCATCACTAATAAATATAAAACTTAATTTTTTCAATTGAAATAAACTGTTTGTGGTTATATTTTTTAAAAATCTTGTAAAAATGTCTGTTGTTTGTTCATTGAAGTGTCCAAGAATATTGAAATGTCAATTTGTGCTCTTATCGTTTCAGTTCAAGATTCTCAAGAAAGGGTTTGGCCTTTTACAAGACCTTGCATTTAAGACAATGAAGAAGAGTCTTTAATCATAACTGATCATTCTGATGACATATAACCAAACTGATTTAAATAACAATTCACTTCAAGATTTCCAAAAGGCAAAAACAAAATAAAATAATGTTTTTTTAAAACTTTTAACGAAATATATTTTACTATGAAAATGCATTGGAAATGATTTTTATTATGCATATACATTGGAAATGATTTTTACTATAAAAATGCATTGTAAATAATTTTTACTATGAAAATGCATTGGAAATAATTTTTATTATGCATATACATTGGAAATGATTTTTACTATGAAAATGCATTGGAAATGGTTTTTACCATGAAAATGCACTGAAAATGATTTTTAACTATGAAAATGCATTGGAAATAATTTTGAACTATGAAAATGCATTGGAAATGATTTTGAACTATGAAAATGCGTTGGAAATTAGTTTTACTATGAAAATGCATTGGAAATAATTTTTAATTATGAAAATGCATTGGAAATGATTTTTACAATGAAAATGCATTGGAAATAATTTTAACTATTTTACAATTTTACTATTTCTTGTAATTCTTTACTTATTAGTAGGGCTGTGATAACATGCTTTTATTAAAGATTATTCATGTAAAAAACTTGACTATTTTGCAATTTTACCATTTCTTTAAATTTGTTACTTATTATTTAGGCTGTGACAACACACTCTTTAAAAATATCCTTTTATAGCCTTAATAACTAGGGATGTGACAAGCACATTCTTTAATAAAAGAATATTGTCACAGCCCTAATGTTCACCCATGTTAGTAATGACCACGTCCGGCATTGCTTAACTTGGTTTATCTGATGGAAACCAGTGTCTCCAGCTTGACTTGACTGTACATTTTATGACAATGTCCTTGTACCAAGCCCAGGTGATGGGATTGGTTCGTTAGAAATGCTTGCCACAAATTGTAGAAATGAATCACTGCAATTTGCTGCAATATTGAATGACTCACCCTCTAATCCTCTTCATTGCAGACTCTACCCAGTCTCTAAGAATTTACTGAGAGGGCGGGGTTGTCAGATCAAAAAAAAAATGCAAAACGCCAAATGACAACCAAAAAAAGCCAAAACTCTATAAATATTGATAAAAAAATGGCCAAATTACAATTTTTATATCTATTTATACCAAATGAAAAAAAAAAAAAAGATGAAAGTATTTCAATTGATTTTTCCTATGATTTGTTATATTTTCTTCCAGCATCAAGTCTTTTTCCACTTAGGCATTATAAAGGTTTATGTTTCAAACAAACTAAAAGCCTTTGATAAAAAAAAATATAGAAATTATTCCAAACAGTAGATTTAATTTAAAATAAGATAAAAATATTTCAATTAATTTTTCCCATGCTTTGTTATATTTTCTTCCAGCATCAAAAGTCTTTTTCCACTTAGGCATTAAAAAGGTTTACGTTCCAAACAAATTAAAAGCCTTGAATCAAAAATTATAAAATTATTCCAAACCGTAGATTTACTTTAAAAATAAAATAAAAATACTTCAATTGATTTTTTCCATGCTTTTTAATATTTTCTTTCAACATCATAAGTCTTTTTCCACTTAGGCATTAGAAAGGTTTATGTTTCGGTTTCAAACAATTTAAGTCTTTAATAAATAATTTTAAAATTATTCCAAACCACAGATTAACTTTTAAAATAAAATAAAAATACTTCAATTTCTTTTTTCCCATCCTTGGTGTTGTGGGGGCTATCTCCCCTTTCGATTACCCAATTATGGACTCGCCCAATGGGCTTATAAACAGTCACGTACGTCGCTACGACGAGAAGGCAGCGATGGGCTAACCGGATGTCGGTTAATTACACTATCACTAACTACTTCTGTATTATTAACTTACTCTGTTATAAACTCTCTATCTACCTATCACTTGATTGTTTGTTCCTAACCACTTGGCAACTACAACACTTTGTTATACTTTCTTCCAGCATCAAAAGTTTTTTTTAACCAAAAAAGGCCAAAACACTATAAATATTGATAAAAAAAAATGGCCAAATTACAATTTTTATTATACCAGTGGTTTCCAAACTTTTTTTGCCAGAACCCCATTCACCGCTGGACGAAAATGCCAGTTGAATCACCTCTCTAACCCAAAATACCGACATTGTATTTTGCTGGATTCCAAGCCACACAGGACTCAAAGGCAACGAAAAAGCTGATACAGCTGTGAAAAAATCACTAAAAATGAACCCCAGCAATATAAAAATACCACATACCGATTACAAACATCTAATAAAAAAAATACATAACCACTAAATGGCTGGAGTCCTGGAACACCCACAAAAACAACAAACCCAAACAAATAAAACCCAACCTCAAAGAAAAAACAAAAGCCAAATCCCAAATAGAGAAATGACAAGAAGGGAAGAAGTGATAATCACAAGACTCCAAATAGAACACACTGCGATCACTCACTCATACCTATTAAAAGGAGAAGAGGCACCTTTCTGAGTGCCATGTCAAGAACCTTACACCGTGAAACATATCCTGATAAACTGCAAAGACCTCCAACAAATACGAAATAAATACTACCATGAAAACAATCTAAAAGACCTTTTTCCACAAAGTAGACCCAAACAATATCTTAGAATTCCTAAGAGAAACAATAGCTTTAAATGACCCATGAGGGTTGATATGCTGGTTAAATATACTATCTAATCCAATCCAATCCAATCTCTGCTTTTTTTCTTTTTCTTTTGCTATTTTATTCTTCCCTGTGAATCCTGAAATTTTATCTAATATTCTATTAAAACTGTAATCATCACATTTGAACGGGTTCTACATCCGTTTATTTTTTAATATACGGGCATGCCCGTGGCTAGATCAAGTAGGCGCTATATTTCAAGAAGAAAATATGAAATTGAACTGTGAACACTGGTATTCTTAAATAGTCACCCATCTAACTACTGGACAGGCTCAACGTTGCTTAACTTTGGTGATCTGATGTAACCATTGTCTCCAATGCTACTTGACTGTATAAATAATTATGGCATTTTAGAAGTGTGATTCTTGCTTGAAATTTTTTTTTAAACACCGAGAAGATACAAAGAACCATTTTTGAATTAAAAATAAACAAGTAAATAAATAACAGAGAAGTGTTTTTGAAAATTAAAAAAAAATAATTGATTTTCAAACACAAAGCATTTTTGAAAAAAAAATATATTGGCAAGTCCCCAGAGCTGGGCAAAGCCAGACAATACTTGTAGTATATTATTATAATTTTAGATATTAGAAGAATTGAAAGTGATTTCAATCCTCAACAGAAATGGCCGTAATGTTTTCAAAAAGCGATTGATTGAAATTTGGCTTGGATAGGTTAGGTTGGATAGATCAAATTGTACAGACAGACAGGATAGGGAGACATTTGCTGAGATATACTTCATATAAAAAAAAAGCTAGAAAAGGTGAAATGTCTTTCCCTCTTAATTGATGTTTTAATTAAAATTCTTCCTTGTTAAAAGCCAGTAGCCATATTGAAACTGTCAGAATAATTTGGGACACCTTTGCTAAACTGACAACACTTATTGTTTATGTGAACGAAAGGAAAGAGGGGTAGAGTGCAGAAAAATTTAAGACTTATAAAGAAAAAACATTTCCTTTTTTTTTTCTTTTTCTTTCTTTTTTCATTCTTTTTTTTTCAACTTGTACTTTGTGTCCGAGAAGATTATCCGCATGATTTGTTAGTTTATAAAACTAAGTTGCGTGTGTAGTTTTAGTTTTCATCGTCGGTAGTTCCATTGATCAACTGAGCTGAAATTTGGCCCAGAAGTACATCTATTTCAGGTTAGCAGAATTCTGGTAGAAAGTAGAGCCATTTTTATTCTAAAGTGGTCCTAACTTAAAGATATTGTAAAAGGTAAAATGCCTTTTATAATAAAGATTAAAAAAAGTCTGGCCCAGAGTTGTAGTAGTGGTGGTAATAATAATAATAATAATAATAGTCGAGTTTCAAGCAAATAGTTATCTCGGTACAGAACTCTGGCAATATCTATAAATTTAAGATTTTTCTAGCTGATTATATAACATAAATAAGCATCCTTTCTGTTCTGTGATTGGTTGATCTTATATATCCCTCAGTATAAATCAGATTGCCCAAATATTTGTGATCATACCCAGTAGACATTAGACCAAAAAATATTGCAACAATTTTTTTGTGGAATTTTTTGTTTCTGTTTTTATAGCCTATAATTTTGTTGATATTTTCTTTGGTATAACTAACACTCGTATAGAGATAATAATACATAGAGTATTATTAAAAAAGGAGAAGTGGGGTTGCAAGTATATATTCTTTAATAACCAGATTGCATAAGTTATTATAATAACACTTTGTTCCTCATATTTCAGTGGCATTAACTTAAAAGGCAGTTGGCTAATCTCATAATCATTGCTCAAACTGAAATTTCCAGTTGAATTAAGGGGTCTCCTTCTGACTGTCTTTTTTTTTTTTTTCTTTTCATCTCCATGGAAAATAACCCCTCCCCCTCATCTTTATTCTCGACTTCCTACTTCATGCATAAATCATGGATTTGTCTTCATTTAAACCAAACGATCCATTTTGCCATTTTTTTTTTTTTTATCAGATCCTGGCATATTTGGATGTCATTTTTTTGCAGCCGATTTATGTCTTGTCCTGGTCACTTGCCCATCGATGGGCTAGTTTAGTTTAGTTGTTTTTTTTTTGTGTGTGTGTGCATGTGTGTGTGTGTGTGCGCACGCACCATACCAAGTTTCAAGAAATTGACACGTACACATTTCGAAATTACAGGAATAATGGTATGGAACAGTGGATAGGCGATTGAACTTTGTAAAAGTGGGGCAATCTACTTGGGACAGTGGATAGGCAATCGGACTTAGGAATCGTGGGGCAGTCCACTTGGGACAGCGGATAAGCAATCGGACTTAGGAATCCTGGGGCAGTCCACTTGGGACAGCGGATAAGCAATCGGACTTAGGAATCGTGGGGCAGTCCACTTGGGACAGTGGATAAGCAATCGGACTTAGGAATCGTGGGGCAGTCCACTTGGGACAGTGGATAAGCAATCGGAATTGTAATATGCAAGTTTGAATCCCAGTTGTTCTGTGTATGTTCACATTTGAACAAATACTCTCGGTTCCAGGTGAGCATTGTCGGAAGATAGCGGTTTCAATTCCTACCCAAATTGGCTAGAGGGATTATTTGGTCAAAAACATGGTTCGATAGACAACAACTATGAAAGGTAGTGATTACTGAGGATTCAGTGATGAGACCAAGCATCCCTATTTGACGTTACTGTTTAAACACCTGAAGACGGCCTGGTCGAAACGTAGAGTAGAAACATCAAAAACTACCAAGATAAGGACAAAAGTTCGAATAATAAAGTTAATTCCTAAATTATGAACCCTCATCTGAGAAATATCAAAACCTACTAAGACGAGGACAAAAGTCCGAATATTTAAAAAAAAAAGTTAATTCCTAAACAATGTATCCCTTATATATTTATTCTCCAATCTTGTATATATAATGTTTATTTTCTGTCTTATTTTTTATTGTAGCGGAATCGTAGTTGTGGACATTGACCTGAACAAAGTTCAAATCGACCAATGTGCAAGAGATGGAACCCTTTTCTCCAATTCACACAAATGCCGATTGGAAACCACACAGGTAAAAAGAAAAATCATTTAATATTTTGGCGCTTTTGCAGAACAAGCAAACGGAGAAATCCATTTTTACGGGGATTTGCACCGGTTGTAAGACAGCAATTTGGCTAAGGTTTAGGGCTTAGGCTTTGGGTTAGGGTTAGGGTGAGGGTTTAGGGTTAGGGTTAGGGTTTATGGTGAGGGTTTAGGGTCAAGGGTTAGGCTTTAGGGTTGGGGTCAGGGTTAGGGTTTAGGGTTAGGTTTGAGTTTTAGGGTTAGGGTTTAGGGTTAGGTTTAGGGTTAGGGTTAGGGTTCGGTTTTAGTGTTAGGGTTAGTTTTAGGGTTAGGTTTAGGGTTTAGGGTTAAGTTTACGCTTTAAGGTTAGGGTGAGGGTTTAGGGTTAGTGTGAGGGTTTAGGGTTAAGGGTTTAGAGTTAGGGTTAGGGTTAGGGTGAGGGTTAAGATTTGGGTTTAGGGTTAGGTTTAGGGTTTAGGGTTAGGGTGAGGGTTTAGGTTAACAATATTAAGTTCATTTCATTAGCCAATCAAATTGCTGTCTTATAACCGGTGCTGCTGTGCTATATTATAACCGATCCCCGACCCTAAAAAATATTCCGGACAATTTCTCCATTTGCTTGTTCTGCAAAAGTGCCGAAAGTTTAATCTTATCATAGCATTCTTGACAACTTAAACTATCTATATTTTAATTCAGCTTGTGGCTATGTCAGTTCATACAATGATTAGATAAATGTTGTGAGGCCTGGTCTCACCCAATAGTGGACTCGTCCTCACTTGATATTAGCAGCTGTTCAGACTACTACAAGGGAGCTCTACTGGAGATATTCTTCCACAGAAATAGAGGACAAAAAACACTTTTTCTTTTTTTCCTTAACAAGAGTTAGATAGCAGGGCAAAAGGATTTTTTTTTTTGTTAGGGCAGTCAGAAACCTTTACTCTTGTAGACAGAGAACAAGTTTTATTTACGTTCGTGGCTGGAGTGAACAGACACTGCGATGATTTCAGACTATCTGAACTCAGTGCTGACGATTTCAAGTGCCAGGAATTAGTGGCAACAGAAGATGCCGAAATTAGGCGCCAAATACTAACTAAATGAGAATTGTTTCCAAACAAATTATTTTGGTCCAAATGATTTTTTTTTTTTTTTTTTTAAACGGCATTCACTCTAGACGGGTTGAGCCGGCACCCCATGAACATTTGAATATTCATAGAGGATGACACGAGGAGAAAGGTGGATGGTGTGGCAGGGTCCCCAGCCCTACCCCGCGGTGAAGACGAGGACTTGCCGCAGGTTGCACGCAGACGCAGAGGTCACCGCCACCAGAGATCGCCGGATGCCGGAGTAGACGCGATCTGGATTTTGCCGACATACGGTACGTGGTATTCGTAAATTGTCACCTATTAACTACTGACCACGCTCGACGTTGCTTAACTTCGGTGATCTGACGGGAACCGGTAAGGCCGTCCTTTGGGTCCCTGCAGACCCCGCAATTGTTGGGGGCGCAATCTTCCTAGAGCCTGCAAAGCTCCTTGGCTTCACAGATTGTAATGAAAAAAAAAATTACAAAAATAATTCATTTTTAGGGTTATATAGAAAATCATTATCAAACTTAAAATATACATTTATAAACCCATTTTTCTTTCCGCCTGTCTCTCTTGATATATATATTTGTAAGTGCGTGTATATATAGTCGAAGGCCCCAGTATATTGAGGGTGGGAGGTAACTTGCCTTTTTTCAGGTTAAAGGGGCCGCAAGGCTCATTCTGCGATTGGGCCGCTAAGTGACTAAGCACGGCACTGCCTAAGATAGCTAATCACTTAAGAATATCAGGTAAGATATACAAGGCTGGTCGGCGGTTCGTGGCATGATCAGTTGAATACATTAAGCATTCGAAATGAAATACCTTCACTCTCCCCCATCAGATTTCACAACGACCGACTAAGTGAGCTAAAATAAATCGTCCTCGATAAGTGTTACCAGCTAGGGTGAGGACTGGGTGTCTCAGAATACTCTGAGATTGCTAAGACTCTATAAAAAGAAGACTGATGCAAGCAAGTCCGAACGGGTGAGGAAAGGTCTTCTCGCTCGACAACAAAAATAGCAGAAACTGACTGCTGAGTGAGCCGGTAGGTAGATTACAACTAAATTAGAAGAAATTGTAAAAGCGGTGGAAGTAATTGTCAAACGAAAATGTGTAGAAAATCATTAGAAATTTTCTGTTACTTTTCCCATTTGAAAATTTGTTGCGTTAATCAATTCGTTAATTCAATTTAAATACACGAATGGATGCTTAAATTTTTGTTGTTCCAAAACCCTGCCAATTACAATCCAGCTATTATTGCTGTATTTTCAGCCTCCGTTTACTCGCTTTTTCAGCAAAAGCCAACCACATAAAATCTAAATAATAAGATTTATTTCAAGTATTTCAAATAAAAGCCAGACGCAATGAAATTTAAACAATAAAATATACAACCTCAAATTTCCCGCATTTTTAGCGGAAGTCAGACTCAATAAAAGTTAAATTGCAATTTCAAATTTGCCGCTCTCTTTGCAACCATCTTGTCTTTCTTTCAAGACTGATAAGATGGAAATGTTGAAAAAAAGCAAAGAGAGATGCTTATTTACAGGTTTATATGATATTATAAAAGATTCTTTCCATATTTGAACAGATGCTTCGAATTTATGTACAACTATTATTCCGACTGTTGTCCTAATCTTTATCATTGCTATATTCACAACATTTCGGCCGATTAACCCTTCAGCCTTCTTCAGGTGATCGATGTCGGG
>JAUZSX010330396.1:0-11076 GCA_034780655.1 Idiosepius hallami | reverse complement strand
ACAAACAACAAACTAAAAAAAAACTCATTTATGATGATTCAAAATAATATTTTTTTTATTTATTTATTTATTTATTTATTTTTTTTTGGGGGGGGCGGGGAAATTCATTGTTAAAAATGATCCAATGGTCAGCGAAATTAAGTAATACATTCGTATTTCTAATGAAATGTTGAATAATTCGACACCAAAATCAATATAAGATATAATATATTCTGAGAACTGAATTTGTTTTTAACTCTTTGAACACTAACGGGCCAATATATCGGCTCAAACAAGATAAGGCAATATATTGGCTTTAATAGGTTAATTTACCGAGTTACTACTTGGTAATTTTGATAAGTTGGGGTTCAATTGGTTAAAGATTAGAAGAAAAAAAGATTCTTCTTTTTCCATGAACAGAAACTGAATTTTCAACTTCTGTTGCCAAAAAGACAAATCACCTTTAACTACTTGTAAAAGTATTGAGCTTTATTTTGGAGAAAAAATGTGTCTAAAACCATAAGATGTATTTCCACAACATTTTGCAAACAAAATTTAGTTGTTTAATTAATTTGTTATTTCAATCTCAAAATAGAAAAAAAAAACATGCTAAAATTTTGGATAGCTTTGTTCCAAAATCTGACCAATTACAATTCATTTTTTTTTTCAGTGACAATATTCGTTAAACTCATTGGTTGCATTGCTAAAGATTGTTGTCGTTCTTATTAAATTCTAACAATGTGTAACATTTGCGCTTGGGAAAATAGTATGATATTTAGGGGAGTATTGGCATATGTTTGTGTTTTTTTTCTTCCATCCTATAGCATAGGTCACTTAATGAAAAATCCAACGTGCTATAGTCCTTTGGGTCTGCGGGTTATACGAAATGAACTCTGTTTGAATTAGATTCACACAAACTGCTTAATTACAACTAAAATTGGTATCAAACGCTTTTAGACGCAAGAGGAACTTGGGTAAAAAAATTATGGTTATAAAAACAATATATAATAATAGAATGCAAATAAAGTCAAAGCGAAACGAAGAGGAAAGTTTAGATAAAAATCATGTAAAAAGGAAAAACTAAACAAAAGTATGCAACAAGAAAACAAACAAACAAAAAACACAAATAAATAAATAAGCAAATACATAACAAAATAAACCGAAAAAAAGGAGAAAGACATCAAAAAAAAGAAAAAATGGCTTGAAAGATCTGAGTTATATGAATAAAAATGAAAGATGTAGCAAAGAGAAAGAACCACTACACATTTCTTGTACCATAGAAAACACTCTTTCTATAAATCTCAACGCAAATATCGAGGTAAAACTCAATTCTGTTCCGGCACTCCTGCTTCTGTTTTACATAGAGAACAATTCGTTGATTTCCCAAAATACTAGGAATTTGTAACTTCTCGTCTAAGTGCCTTCTTTCAAATATTTCTCTCAATGTTTTTTGATTCTTTCCTTCGAAGATGTCTTCACTTGCTAAAACACGAACAACGAAAAAAGCACTTTCAATTACATTAGATTTGAACCTTGTAGCCACCATGACAGTTTCTGGTTTGATTTCTTTTTACAAAATATTTGTCCTCGGACGAAGAATAAATGAAAATAAGAGTGAGATTTCTCACACTTGCTTTAGATCGTATTTTTCTTCACTATATCTCCATTGAAGACGATTGAAAAAAATTCAGATATTAACTGGTTTGTTTAGGATTTCACGGCATATCTATCGTGCACGTCATCAAGCCTGTGTCAAGGTAATAACATTTAACTAATCTAAATCAGCCAGAAACAGGATTTATCTGCTCATTTTAAATAAGAGGACACTAGCGGCCATCTTTGACTGGCTCAGCAAAAACGAAACAAATTAGAGGCCATTAACTTAGGGTTCCAATCCCTTGATCTGCTCGCGCCCCAATAGGCCTCTCTACGAGATATTTAATAGCAGGGCAGGTACCATAGCAAAAGCTTTTACCCCTACCTCCATTTTTATAGTACATACGTGTGTACCCTTTTTATTCTCCAATTCATTGCTGCAACGCACAAAGGTCCATTATGTCCTTTTTTTGGCCGGTGTAGTGATTTTTCCAATTATTGTGTTAAAATATCTAAAAAGCAAATGACGTCTCATAATAAAAAAGTATAAACCAACAAACAAACCCCTTTTTTAAAAAATGAATATTATTACATTTTTATTGTCGAATCAAACTTGTTAGAGAGAAATGTAGCTAAGGTTTATATTCTTATCTAAACCCCAGTGGCGAAAACTCCACCCTAATTCTCCAACTAAATGCTGACATGCGGGTGATACGCCTCTCCTCAGCTCTGCCTGTCCAAAAACTGACTATTTTTAGAATCGAGATCCTATCTAAAAAATTCAACAAACTCAAAACTGATTTAATTACACTATTTTCCAAGTACCAAACTAATTTAAACTAAGCAAATTTAACTTTAAACACATTAATGTATTCTATTCACTCGAAGAATATCAAAAACATTGAGTCTAATCTGTTAATTTAAAATTTACATTCAATAATAAAATAGTTATAAATTTCTGAATTATTTGAGTAAAAAAAAGAAAAAAGAAAATGAAACTATTGAATCAATTATTGATGTCGCAACTATATTAAATGGAAAACCTCTCCGTTTTAGTTTTGTAAGAGTTACAGGAAGCTATTTCTGGTTTTAGAATGTTCAACCACCAAAATTAATTTATCTTTACACGACTAACAAAAAATTTCAAATGAAGGTTAATTCTTTTTTTAATCGACTGTTCTTTTTCTAATTCGTTGAAAAATGTAGTATGAATATCGCAGATGAACTACGATAACAAACTATTGGAATATGAACACCGCTTTTATGTCTACGATAACAACGAGGTTAAAGTGTATGTCTGTCTACCTGTCCCTCTATCTATCTATCTATCTATCTATCTATCTATCTATCTATCTTTCTGTCTGTCTGTCTGTCTGTCTGTCTGTCAGTATTTCGGTGAAAAAACGCTTTTTATAATTCACTTTCTTTATCATCTTCTTTTCGCTTTTATTGGATTAACTTCGTTTAAAGTTTACCCTACGATTTTCCTTAATGCAAAAGTGATGTCATATGCAAATGAGAGTCTTCTTAACTGAAAAAAGCTTCTTATTTATTTCGTTAAAAAATCTATTTAAAAGTTGTACAAAGTGATAAAATATCCGTTTCGTTACTCGATATCTTCTTAAATGGATTAGAAGAAGAAGAAGAAGAAGAAGAAGAAAAAGAAGAAGAAGAAAACAAAAGTCTAAATAGTCTTACAAATCTATGTAAACAAGTTCACAAAGTTCGCCAAGTCATTTTAGACGAATTCAAATTCAAATTCGTCTTACAGGTTCATCTGAGAAAAGACATGCATTTTCGATTAAATCTTAAACAACACTAATGGTCATTTCTATACAAATTTATAAAGTTTTTTTTTTGTATTTAGTCATTATACAGGTTTCGTTAAAAAGAATTTTAATGCTCTATTTTAGTTTTTTTTCCCATTTTTTCTTGTTTTAAAACAAAAGCTTTTGGCTCAGGTTCTAATGTGAATCTATCAATCTGTTATACAATGTTTCAGCTTTCCAAATACTTTTGGTCATTATTGATCATCTTCATGTTAATTCTTACCGTGATTTGATTTTATGTGTTTTTATTTTTTATTGTAGTTTATAATGAATTTTCATCTTAGCGTTTTTTGCTCGTATTCTTCTGGGTTTTTCTAATAAAAAATCCTTTTGAAATCTACTTCTTTAAAAAATTGTATAACAATAGTCCATGTGATCAAGATTACAATTCAACAAAGATATTATTTGAATAAACTGCCATTTTAGCAACTGGCTAAATCACAAAAGACTAAAAAACCTATCGATTATAAAGGGGGAAACGCATGCATCGCAAAGATATGCAAAGAAACTAAAACAAAAGATCAAGATTTTATAACTGGTGGAAACCCACTTGTCTCACTCAAAACATTGGGAAATAGATATTACGAAATTGTTTTGGTAATCTGTTGTAACGTATAGAACAGAAAATGAAAATAAGTTTTGTAAAAAAATTAAATAAATTCGCAGAGAAAATAAAACTTTGAACAGCAAATTCTGAAGAAGGGAGGTAATTGATGCCGTAAAGTCCTTTTTTTCTCTCTTTTTCTAACTCTGAGTTCGATACCAAACGCCAATCAACTGTAAGTGGCAGCCAGAAACAAATTATGAGACAAGGTGGTTGCATTAGCGATTTTCGACCGATTGTGTCGGATACACTAAATGTCACAAGTTTTGAGATGTTATTTTTTTTATAAAGTTAAAATCGAAGCTTAAAGAAAATTCTTATTTTCTTATTGTTTCGACAGCATCGATATCCGCGTTTTTTCAAAAATTCATCCCCCGTTTTTAAGGTTAAATCACGCAAAATATTCTGTTTCGTCATTTGATTCACACATACTTTCTTATAAATGACCAACAGCTAAATTCTAGAATGTTCTTTATTTTTGAGAAAATAGCCATTTAATGACGGAAGCCGTCAAGTCTCCTTTATTTAATTTAAAGTGTTAACAAGTTTTTAGTGAGAGGTTGGATTTGAATAATACTTATGGAATTCAATTTATTTGCGTTCATAATTGGACTAATAACCATCGGAAAGGTTTGAATATCCACAACACCTCCAGCTATGGATTAAATAGCCCCAGCTATGGATTAATAATATTATTTCAGAATGACGCAATATATTATGTTATTCATAAAACTAAATGAGGAAAAAAAACCTGTTAAAAAGATTTTTTTCGGCAATCTAAACTTAAAAATCTAAATGATATAAAAAAGTTGATATGCCGTAAAACAAACAAACAAATAAACAAATGAAGTTCAATACAAAAACTCATACAGATTTTTCTCCGGGATTTTATTGTTCCTAAAAAAAGTTTTACAGATAAAATGTTATTTTAATTGTACAATAGTTAGATAAACTGTTTTAAAACAATTTATGTAAACGAAGCTTTATCACAGCAAGATAGTAGGTTAACAGCTAGTCAAGAAGACTAAGTGAATTAGAAATTCTCGGAAACCAGTAAACAATGTTTTCAAGGGTGTAAATTTGATTGTTAAAAGTCACAGCTTTACAAATATCATTCTTAATTAGATTTAAATTGTTCGATCACATCATGTTGTGCGAGAAAACTTGGCATCAAAATATAAAGAGAGAAAAGTTGTTAGATAAAAAAAAATGAAAAGTAGATAAAAAAATAGAGAATAGTAGAAACTAAGCATAGAGTTTTATGGTAAATAAATAGAATTTATTTAAATAAATAAAATCAATTCCGAATACACTTATAAGTATTTGTGGTAATAGGCTGTGAATCTTAAGGTCTTTTATCAGTTTAGATCTTTCATTGATGTATTTAAGCTGAAAGAACGAATGCCAACTGTCCTTATCATACTATTGGTTGCTGGCCCAAAGGTTTATATCACACTTTGACCTTTACTTACGGTGGAGAAAAGGCAAACATACACCAATACTTCCTGTACACCATACGATTTTCCAAGCGCAAATGTTGCACATTTTGGAGGAATTTAATAATAACAACGCAACTAAATGTCGCTTGGGAAAGCTATTGAAAACTTTAGAACGTTTTTTACTTACAAAAATTACGCCCACCTCTTTAAAAGTGATCTTTTTCGGTTATAACATGGTCGATATAAGGACAACATTAATATTATATATCATCATAAGTCAAGAAAATAAAAGCTTCTGATCAAAGAAATAGTCAAAATAAAATTAATGTACACTCGGCCCGACCGCAAATTCCAGAATTGAAAGGAAACGAGTATGTAACTTACACGCCTCATTAAATGATCTGAAATATCGTGAGTGACGATTGAGACCAGAAATATTGTCCATCTCTATCAAGTCAATAAAGTGGTTCCAAGTTGTAGACGACAAAATAAAGTTTACCGGATTTTCTATCAAAGGCGAATTACACTCAATCAACCAAAAGAATGACGGAAACTCTTCAGAACATCCTGAAAAGCGACAACATAAAACCCATTGGATCATGTTTTCGATGGAGTAAAGAAATCTTTAATGAATTCTTATTGGTGGAGTTAAATATTATACTTGATGATTCTGGTTCCTGATTGGCTGATGGCTCTCATCCCTGGGTATGAATGTAATATACTAATTCTTGATGAAGATACCTTTTCATCAAATATATTGCAACCACAATTATTCTAAATCATCTTGACAAATATACGCATTTGTTTACGGCTATAAGAATTGAAGGTTTGTAAAACAAAAATAAAATATTGAGGGCAGACATGGTGGAAGTTACCAAAAACATTAATAACCAGATAAAAATCTGTAACAAATGAAATAATCAAAAATACAAATATAGTTAGACCTAATGTACAACCTTACGGACAAATGAGGAATTTCGACCCAAACTTTTTCTACACATTTGTGTCAAAGAAATTTTCATTCCCTACTAAAAATTTTTCATTCCCTACCAAAAAGCTATTGGCTCTTAAAAAAAATCTTTGCCGAAATATAATGGAAGCCGATTTACTGTAAAAATCCATCTTATAATCACAAGAAATAAAATTAGTTGAAAGTTTGTAAAAAAAAAAAAAAAAAAAAAGAAGAAGCTTGAAAAAATAAGTTTGGGAAGGAATACCAAGTCTATTTAAAGTGTGAACTGAGTTTGGGGAGATCGATTATTAATCGATCAGGCATACATTCTATCAAGGTCGTTGTTAAGAGAATGCAAGTAAGGAAGGGAAAGAAGGGAAGGCTGGATTGAATGATTTTGAAACAAATGGGAATTTGAAAATCGTGTCTTTGAGAAAGTTTTCAGCGAAACAAATTCTAATGATTCAATCTATCGATCTATAAACAACATACCACCTAGATGAGTTACTCTCATTGAGTTGACGGGGTCACCCACTAAGGATTTTTGGAATCAGCGTTATCCTTACACCTAGCTGAGTTACTCTTCCGAGTTAACGAGCCTCATCTGCCCGAGGCAGCGGAAAACGAATGCAATGGTTTTGATTAGGATTTGAACCCGTGTAATACAATTGTTGAGCCAAAGTTTTTATTTCAGCTCCACTCTTGCTACCTTTTTTTTTCTTTTTTTTAATAAATGGAACAGAAAAAAAGTCCAAATTGCAAATATCAGTTTCAGGAAAGTAATTTTCCAAGGCAACAATTTGGAAGCAATTGTTAATCAAAACCCACGATAAAGTGTCAAAGAAGTATTGCAGTAACTTATTGCCAGGGTTTCAATTGTGTCAAACAAACTGGGGGCATATATACAAAAATAAATAAGCTCGTTAAACGGGTCCTCCAAGAAAAGTAATGGCAAGTTTTTTTTTAAATAAGAAATTTATTGTCACTCTGCCTTCAGGAATGAACAACAGGCGTTGGGGCGCGTGAAGACTTGAATTAGAAGGGTGAAACCCCGAGATGATGTGGCACCATACAGTCTTTGATTGGAAAGGAGTGGAACCTGTTGGAGCTCATGAGGATACTCGTTCTCATCCTGACCCCTGCAAAAGTCACTGGTTACTAGGAGCTTGCATGCCAAGTAATCGATGTGAAAACTCAACTAATAAAGAATAAATAAATAAATAAATAAATAATAATAATAATAATAATAATAATAACAACAACAATAATAATAATAATAATAATAATAATAATAATTAAGATAATAATAATAATAATAACGTGCAGATTAAAAGCAAAATAAGTTTTACAAATAATTTTACATTGACTCAAAGTACATGATTAAGACATTTTGCACAGTTTTAAATGATAAACTATACATTGGTTATATCAGGTAATGTTTTTGCTTATTTTTTATTTGAGTTTTAGGCAAATTTAGCAATTAATTAATCTCCATTTTCTACACTGCAGCCAGAGGTATCAACTGGGCGCCTAACTGAGGTAACCTTTATCGATAATTAAGGTTTCTGTAATAGACGAGATGTTGTATCTGTTTATTTACACATAATTTGCACTGAACTCATAAAAAGGAAAGACATTTTACTTACACAGTTTCACAGTGTACCTTCTACACACATATATTTATGCATATTTACGAATACTTACACACACACATATCTACAATCCTACATACACATAAAAACAAATATATACAATTCGCTATTACCACATAAAGGTATTTTAGTCAGAATTTATAAAATAATGCTAGTCATTTTCTTTTTATTGGAACTCGTCAATGTCATGCAATGATTTATTTACAAACTCCAAGTAGGTTTTGGACAAGTGTTGTTGTTTAGTCCTTAAAATCTACGCTTTCTATAATTTAAATCACTTTTATTATTACTTCAATTGAGCACTCCCCCGTTTTTTTTTTATATATCATAAGATATAATATCAATATACTTTTGGGATCACCTAATAATTTGTGTTAAAATATTGTTCGTCATATTTGAAGTCTGGCCCTCTGAATAAATTAAATTGTTTATTATAGAAAATTATATTAATTCAATGAATATTGATATTTCTAAAATTCGTTTCTGGTGAAGATACTTTCTGATTCAAAAATTGATTTCATGTGAAATTTCAATTTCAAAATAATTGCATTCAATAGATTTTAGTTTTTCCAAGCACAATAAAAAGAAATGTTGCAGAATTAAGAAATATTTTCAAAATGCTGTAATCCGTATTACGGCAAATAAGCTTTTGAGTATGTTTTTCTTATCTTAGGACCTCAATCGATCAACCGTGCCATTTAGCTTTCTTATAGGTCGATAGAACAAGCAAGATTAGATAGAAAAGCAGATTGCAACATACTATTTGCCACAGTAGCAACAAGGAAGACATTCAAGCTAATTGTATTATTTCAAGGGGTGAAATGTTCTATCACTTATCTTTTCTTTTTTTTAACGATTTTTCATTTTATTCAATTATTCAACTCGCATTCCTGGTTAATCTGATTAACAAGAATTAAAGCTATAAGTTTTTTCTTTAAACCCAAATCTTTTTAGATGAAACTTGATAATTAGTATTATTGAGATTATTCAGACTTTTGTTTTTATCTTTATATACTAACCGTTTAAACCGCTGTTGCTTTTGGCATTGTTTTCCTTGATGATCTAAAGAACCTTTTTGTCAAACTTCGAAGCCTTGATAAAAATGCAGATTTTATTTCTTTATAATCTAATTTATTGTGGTAGGTAAAAGTCGTGTTGTCTCTGGGGATAAATAATTCTGCAAAAGCGATGGGCATAATTTTAAAAAATTGTGAATAAAAATCACATAAAATTTTTTCCCTAACTTTCCCCTAGTGAAGTTTGATTGCATTAGTTATAACAGGTTACATATAACCTGCAGGGCATATTGGCATTCACTAGGATGTATACTGTTGGGAACGGGTGCAATTTACAAAAGGTTGAGGAAGCATGTAAGAGAATAGTTTTCGGTTCCTACACGACTTTCTCGTCGCGACAAGGTTCTCTGTTTGACCATTCGTGGCTCAGCCGTGTTGTTGGTTGTATAGGGAAGTGCCCCTTGCTTGACCCTCCTGAGTGCCCACGAGCCACCCGTTATAAATTGCCAATTACTTCAAGCCCGAAACAAACAAAAAAATCCTGGAAAATCTCGAAGGCTATCGACTCACGACTAATCAAAGCTTATCTAGTTCATTCTTTCAATCTTGACCCACACTTTGAAGAAAAATCCCCCTCCCCAAAACAATAATAATATAAATAATCAAAATACAAATAATATACAAAAAAATAATAATTACAATTATACTTAAGACAATTTATAAGATAAAGGATAAAAAGAATAAGTCTTTTAGTCTGTGGGATAAGATACACAGAACAATAAATAGATAAATAAATAATCAAAATGTTAATTCCATTGTCATTATTATCATAATGATAATAATAATAAAAGTAATAATAATAATAATAATAATTATCATAACATTAATAATATAATAATTATAAGAAGAAGTAACAACAACAATAATTAAAAGTCTAAAGTCAAATGTAATCCGATCGATATATAAAAAAAAAAAAATTTTAAATGAATCTTTATAGGTAAAGATATTTAGATAAATTAACAATTCATTATTTTTTTATAATACTAAAATTTAAAAAAGAGAAAAGAAAAGACTTGGTTATGACTGTATAGATTGGAATGGTTTAAAGATTTTACTGCTAGTTGTCTCGATGATTGTTTAGTTTGGTTTGGTTGATTTGACAGCATATCAAACCTTTGGATTATTTTATGGTGAGTATTCAATGGTACAAATCTATATTTAATTTTGGCATGACAGTAATAATGTTTAAATAGTTAACATTATAACCTTTAAAGAGTTAGATTAAAGAAATTAATCAATGAATAATAATGTCAACAATTAATAATATAATGAAACAATTGAAAAAGCGTAGGAAATTGTTAACAAATTTTGGCAATTTAAGCCGTCGGAATATTTCATCAATTTCTGTGATTCAAAATAGTAAAGACAAATGCCTTTTTTACATACATTTTCAAAACCAAACTCAAAATACAAAAAAAAAAAACAAAAGAAAAAAAAAACATCTGAACCATCAAAGGATTATGTGATTTTATTTGGCGCCCTTCTAGCTTAGATTCATTGTCTGAGGGCAAAAGAAACATCTAACAGATAGACAGGACTTACACTTCATATGAATAGAAATTGATCTGAAAAGCAAGAGAGGTACTTCATACTAATTGGAATCAAGTGTGAAAGTACCAAAAATACATTATGAGGAATAATCTCAGAAAATGGTCAGTTCATATGGGATTCTGCGAAGAACTGTCGGCTTCAAGACATCCATTATAAATGATGCGGAAGAGAAAAAAAATGAAAGAAAAATCAAATTGAAAATCAATAGAATTTCTTGGTTGTCATCATTGCGTCTTTGAAGTTGGCTTTTTAAGATTTTCTCTGAACTTTGAATTTAAAGCTTTTGTCTTTAGAAAAAAAATTAATGAGAATAATGGAATTGAAATTTTAATGAATTCTATTTATTGAGAAGTGACAATTATTGGCAGTTATAAGAATCTTTGAAGTAACAATATATA
>JAUZSX010330385.1:0-10000 GCA_034780655.1 Idiosepius hallami | reverse complement strand
GTCACAATGTATTTTCCATTTTTTTTGCTAAGTATGTGAGTGTGGACTGTTTTGTTAAATATATCTTAATCCAACTCCATTTGATAATCTTTATTTCAAATCAATCCATTTAATTTTATGGAAAGCAAAATATTTTTACCCTGAAAGATTTGAATTCAAAAAATGTTATTGCTCTTTTATGAATATTATAAAAAAAATGCCAATTCATTAAAATTACAGAATATTTGAGAATAGAGAATTAAATTCCTATCATTATGGTTTGGAATACATTTGTCACTTTATCATGTAAAATGGTTGCCAGGCAATGGGCAGAAAGGCAATTTTGCTGACAAATGGTTGGCTGTCTGACAGGACAATTGGCCAAAAGTACAATAGGTCAAATCTTAATTGAAAACCCATTTGATGCATGCATTATATTATTCTCTGGAAGGATTATATTTTAGAAACAGAGGGTGGGAACAAGCACGTATAACACTTTTTACTAGTTTTTTTTTTCTTTTTTTTTGTTAAAATACTTGTCTATTTTTCAAAACGATTATTCTGTAATTCTTATTATTGCGATTCACTAGTTAAGATTGTTTAACTATTTTTTTGTTTGTATTAATATTTTCAATTTTTTTTTGTTTAATTATTAATTCTTTTGACTGATAAAATTTATATCTCACTAAAGTTTTAATGTAAATCAAATTTTATTTACTCCTTCCTCCTAGCAAAATGGATCCCTCCTGCCAAGAATGCTTAACATACCATAAGCACTAAACTGTATGGCATTTTCTACTACACTGTAGCGATCAGACATTTATCCAAAAAAACATGAAAGAACTAATCTAAACAAACTCATTTGCAGCTTTCTTTTAAAAAAAATTAATCTATACCAAGAAAATTTTATTACTACCTTGACCCAGCAAGTAATTTGAAGAACTTCCCCTAACTAAAAACATTTTTTACTTGATTTAGTGTCAAATGGCCTGCCATGGTTTAAAGTGTCATAAACCCAAACCAAAACTATTTTTCTGCCAATTAAATGTCTGAATAATCCTTGGATTGGGTAATGATATTAATCCATGATAAGTACTCTGTTACATTCTGCATGTACTTCAGGATAGGACTGATGCCTGTAAAGGATTGTCACTTAAACAAGGTTTAACAACATTGAGCTATAAGTCTAACTTGGCCTATTAAGGTAAGAACAAAAATCAACATGAAGTAAAACTGAGAAAATGTAAAGATAAAATTTATTTGGAATCTGAGACGATTTTAATATTGGCCATCGACATCTTTCAATAATTTGCTGTTTAAATTAAAGATAAGAATGATAGTGCTGAAGATTGAGGATTTGCTGTAAAATGGTGACAAAATACAACATTTTGATCGATATAAATTCTTCAGCAGTCAATTCGTAATTTTGAAAACTGAATCATAATTTATTCAATAGAATTAGGTATTAATATTTATTTGGAATCAATTTATCTTTTTAAAATTCTTCAAACAAACACACATACCAAGTATGTGCCTTTGGAGATAGTAGTCTGATTTTTGAAGCCATAAACCTATATAATCTAAATATCACAAATATATAACTAGTATTAGTACTTGCAATAATAGCATTACTATTATTCATAACTTTGCAGTTTTCCACCTTTCTTTCAAAAAGAAAAAAAAAGATGGAAAGAAGGTTAGGATTATTTGAGGGTTGTTAATTTATTTATTCATTCCAAGCAAATGATATTTGTTAATGAAATAAGAACAAAATCCCCATTTAGCTTCTACACCTTTTCTAAATGAGTTAGCATCACAGACACAAGAAGATAATTAAAGACCACTTATGATGGCCCATAAATAGAAACAAGTAATAAAGAGGATTTGATAAAACTAAAGTGTGTTTCTATATATGTTTATATATATATAAAATATATATTCTTGGTCTGAATTTCTAGAAATATCTTTTGTTGGCTTGTTTTCTCTCTTTCTCAGTGTTAGTAAAACCTATGTGTAATATTCTAAAAGAACCAATCTACATAAATTTCTTTACCTTTTCAAATATATTTTTGTAAAATAAAAATACTTTTTAATTAATTTAACTGTTTAAACACATTTTCTGATCTGAGTGAATCTGCTTAATTGCAGGTAATTAAACCTGACTCGATAATCTATTGTTCTTTAAAATATATTGGCTGATTTTTTTTTCCTGAATATCATATTATATTTTATAGTTTAATTGCATGTAATCTTCTAGCTTGAAGAAAAATCTCTATTACTGTTTTCTAATTCAGTGTGTTCAATGAGTGATTTTTAAAAATATCTTATATTTTATTCATAAACAAATCATTTGAATTGTCTATTTTACAATAGTTTAAACTACTGTGTTAAAGGAATGAATTTCTATCAATATATTTAAATTTTTGCTTAGAAGGATGTGTTATTTATGTGTTACTTGATTAAATATTGACATCATTAATAGAAAAAATAAAAATAAATTGCAGAATTTCTATTAGGTAACTACAAAGTATGTTTTGAGAAACTTTATGAATTATATTTTTTTGTATTATATCTATTTTTAGTTATTTCAGTGTATTTTAACTCTGTCTTTTATGAACTTTTTACACAGAATCCTCAATCCAATGAATTTAAAACAAACTTCAAAGGCATCTTGCTACACAAAGTTGGATCTAGTATCAAAAAAAAATTAATGTCAAGCTTTTATTTATAAATAAAGGAGTGTCAGAAAGTGGAATTGAAGAAAAAATGATTTAAATTAAAACAAAAGTTGAAGACTAAATGTTTTTAAAAGTCATTTTATAATGTTAAGATTAATGAAGAATGTAATAAAGTGTGAAGAGCCTCTATCTCCTTACTTCTAAAAGAGCAACTTACTAACTTTACACTACAGACAGAAGAAATGTTTGAAATTGGGGTTTTTTTTGGGGGGGGAAAGGAAGTGCAATTATCTTACCCCAAAACAAGATAATTTTCACTACAAATATAGCTCCCTGTCAAATATTTAATTTCAAAGATAACTTATGTTTGTTGACTATGGTTATTGTTCGTTGCATATAAGCACAAACACACACCTACATATATGTTTTATTCAAGAGATAGTTAGATGTATTATCAAACATACATAAAAACTCTTAAAATAATTTTTTATGCGAATAATGATAAGGATCATTTTCTAGACTTTTAAGACTATTTATTATTAATTTTTTTTTGGTCTCTTGATTTATCGGAGAGGGACTATTGTTTTCAGTGGCATTAGTCCGTGCATCTGGACTATTGCCAAATAACTGTCCATTACTTTTTTCTGAAATTGTGGTACAAGTTGTATTTTTATATGTAGATGAGCATAGTTAAAAAGAAATTATGAAAATTCTTGTTGCATCCCCAGGGGCCTAGAATGGATCAAAAACACTCCAAAATGGGGGGAGGTATTTAATTTTTCTGTCCAAAATATCATTATGTATGTCTTTTTTTATGCTCCATTTACTGTTCACTCATGGGGGACCATACATACTTTACTTGTTTCATTGCAATTAATCTGTGGCCTCAAGGTTCTTTCTGCCTTGACCTAGACCTGCAGAGTTAGAAGGACCCTGCATGTGGCTTGAAGTTTAGATACATGAAAATAAAGATTGTTAGACCAAGTGATAGTCAGATAATCAATATGTAAAGAACTGGCAGTTACTATGTTCAAATAGATTAATCTGCAAACCTTAACTTTCAATGAATATAGCATACAGTATTTGAATATATAGATATGTGTGTACATATATATATTGATTAGTGAAAATTAGTTGTCAAACTACATGAAATTCAGGTATTATTTTCCTCTTTTTCATTGAATATAATCCTTTTGGACTTGTACCATCTTACAGATAAACATTTGCATTTATTAAAAGGTAAATTCAATTGTGAAAGATTATGAATGGTAATTTTGTTTAAACATGATAAGACAGAGAATAATAAGGATGAAGAAAATAACGCTTGCAAAATTTATCATATCTAATTTTTTTTTTAAGAAAGCTGCTTATGATTTTGTTTTTTTTTTTAGATTATTTCTTTCATGATTTTAGTGTTGTAGACTTTATATATATATATATATATATATATATATATACCTAATCGTCATTATATATTAGGATTATTCTTCTTTTCTTAATTTTTTTTTTTTTATTTTATTATTTTGGTGGAAAAGTGTGTTGTGGTTTCCCAAAAATAATTATCTGTATTAGTTTAGTTAAAGAAAACGCTTTTATTTCATTTACTATATAATTTTTTATGTGGTTTTCATAATAAACTATACCTATTTAATATTTCATATTATAAAAATTTTCAATGGAATCTTATACAAATTCCAAAAATAGTTAATTTATCCAGTGATTATTTTAACCATATTTACTGGATGATTTAGTTTCAAATATTCACTCGTCAGATTTTTTTTTTATTCAACTAAATATTTTTTATATTAGTCTTCTTAATTGTGCAATTAAAAATTTAATGGAATGCAATTGCCTGAAGATAATATTTATCACTTTATATAAATTTGAAGGTACATTTTGAAATTCATTTTTTTCATTAACATTTACCTTTATACCATACCACCCACTCTCTATCTATGGATGCATCCCCTCTCTAAATGTATATATATATATGTATGTATGTGATCTATCAATTTTTATAGATAGATACATATGTGATCCATTAATGGACATTTCTAGTGGCAATCTCATTAACAAGATTTTATATTATTCTTAACGAGGAGCATCCATGCTCTGACACAACCTCTTGTAGAGAAATTAACAAAGGCTTTAATTAACGCAATGTGGTTTCTTCTTGGCAAAGAGAAAACCCGAGAGAAAGAAGAATAGGTCATCATCATTCAACAAGCTCATTTATTTAAAGAACAAAAATTCAGGTGTAAAAATAAAACAGTTCAGCTAAAAGGTTTAACCAAATTGAACTTTGACATTTTTTTTTTCAAAATCATTTTCATCAAATTATATTCTTTTAGCCTTTTTGTTTTTTTGTCTTTTTTTATCTAATCAATTCTTCATCTGTTTTCATTTCTGGATTCTCAAATTTATACTTAATGATTTTTTCCCTTTTCTTGTTTCTGACGTTTAATTATTTTGTTTTGTAATGTTTTATTTATTTATTATTTTATTTTTGTAAGGTTAAAACTTTTGTATCTATTTGTCTAAAATAGGACTTGTAAATAAAATGTATGCCAAAAGTTTAAACAACTAAGGAAATCTGTAGTTCTATAAGAGATTTGTTTTAATGTCAGAACGCATGCCAGTTATTATTAATTATAATTTCTTACATGGAAATCCTAATAATTAGTTTTAGAAAGAATTGTTTCAGTAACCATTTCTTATTTATAAAATATCCTGTAGTTTATTTCATAAATCTCATTTGTTTTTCTTTTTCAAACTTTAATCGGTAACAATTTCTTTAATAGACAGGCTCTGTAAAAAGTATGGATGTAAAAATAGTAAATAATTTGAGAATAGATTTGCTTAGTAACAATTTCTTTAATATAAATGATTTTCTGAAAGTTGAAACAGGAAATTCCAATGAATCTCATTTTAAAAAGAGATTTACTTAGTATAACTTTATGGAAATAATTTTTAAATTGAGCAAAGAGACATTTTATTTAAAATACAAAGGGATCCAACATTCTATAAATATATTACAATCTTTTGGCATCTTTAGACCGTTTTATTTTACGTTATTTGGTAGGTATATGACAATTCATCTATATTCATGATATACCAGCAATATTGCCTGTCCTTTTTAGAGTAAATACAAAAGCACAGGGAGAGTAACAATACCACCAATACTTCACCATCCAATAAAAGTGTTGCAATCCATTGTTTGTGGATTGAATAAAACCTTATACAAATTTATTTTGCTACACTTGTTCATTTATTATCTAATTTGTTAATCCTCAAATTTAATATGTAATCTCACTTCCACTCAAATGGTTACCTGTCATCCATCCAATTCTATGATCACTTGCTGTCCTTCTAATTCAGTTCCACAACCAGATATTAACAATCTAATGACTGACAACCAGAAAGAAGCAAGATGACACTAGTAGATTTATTTATTGGTGCACCTATAGAATATTATCAGACCATAGAATCATTTTCTTTCTGTCATTTGCCAGTTTTGATTTATCAAAAATATCAGAGACCATAATACTTTTATAAACCAAAAAAAATCTAAATTGTTACCTTCATTTCTACTAAGATGTGTTTTGGATGTGAAAATCCAAACAAATTTTCACAATTGTAAGCATCCAAAATGTTTCTTTTGTCCGAAGTTCTATGAAAGTTTATTATTTCCCACATACATGTATATTAAGGGCTTAAACACCTACCAAATTTTAACTTTGATTTAAACTGAGTTAATTTTAAAATTAAAGATAATTCCTTAAATATCAGGAAACTCGTGTACCATAGAGAAAACCCAATATGATCATGATTTTGCAAATTTTTGTAGCTAAAATTTTTTTAGTATTTGACTCTTTGTCAATTTTCTAACACTAAGTATGTGCACTGCAAGGTTTCAAAGAATTATTAATTCATGTAATTTTTTTATGGGCATAAAAGGTTTTTCAAAATTTTGCTATTTTTTTAATAAATTTGGTTATGTCTAGTGAATATATCTGCTGTTCCTAGATAGAATGTATTCTATCTCAGATTTCATGATTATTCTTTATATACTTGAAACAGTAACACAAAACTTCACTACCCTATCAGTAGAGATCAATGCTATGTAAAGAATGAACTACAACAATTATGATCAAATTGATTATGATGATTAATTTGATTGATGAAGCACATCTATTTATACCTCTTTTGCAAATGAGTTTCCCGCCTTTAAATTTAATCTCTTGAATTTTCTCTCTTCTTTATTGAACACCTCTGTCATTTTCTAGAGCCTTGAAGAGAGGGAATCAGGCTTAATATTTAGACTCCACACATCTTACCTTTCTGAAAATGTATCCAATCACTCTACTCAGATCTTCTCTTCAGAAAAAGATAGCACCTACTCTGCCCTCCCTTATTCTCTCACTCTTACTAACAATTCACACCTTGTTAACTTGAATTATTTGAGTGCTACTTTGCTGTCAGATACCAAACTAGGTGTTGATCCCATCCCATGTAGTCAGTCAGTTTGCCTGACTCTTCAAACCTGATAGTTCACACCAAATTGTTATTAATGCTAAGCCAGGAAGATCAACAAAGATAGAAAAGATTAATCATCTAAGGAGACCAACCTGTTTAATTTACCTGCAGATGAGAGTTTATCTTTCTGTTTGTGTATGTGTTGGTGTATTGAAATAAATCTGAATTTATTGATTGATAAATATGAGAAATAAGGGAGCAGGATAGAGCACAAAGAAGAAGGATTTTATATCCTTGGAAAAAATATCAAATTAATGAATTCAACAAAGAAAAAACAATAAAAAAATATCATCAAATTTGGGAAATATAGAAACTGTCATGGTTATATATTCAAGAAATCAATCCATCTCAAAAATCTTTTCTTTAAAACTTATGTTTGAATTACCTTCTTTATAGAGGGTGTCTCAAAAAAGGTACTCAAAAATATTTTTAAAAAATGAACTCCCTTTATTTATGAACATATAATGAAATGGAATAGCTTTAAATTTATATTTGTGAGTACGCTTTTTATATTAATGAGTACATTTTTTGAGACACCCTGTATTTACAAAAATATGTAAATGAATACTGAAATCCAGTATTTTTAAATTATTTTAAATGAATGTCTTAATATATAGTGTTCTGTTGTACAATAACAGCTTTTGAAACAAAATGATGCTAATAGACTCAAATAAAAAAAACAATTTGCAAAGTTTTAAGCAATTTTGAAATAATTGGAAACTATCTGAACTGTAACGCAAATGCAAACACCATTAAAAGTTGTTCATTGGTTTTGTTATCCTAATTTGTTGTATAAACACTTGACTTTATAAACAAACACTTATAATGAAGCTTAATCGAAAAATAAAATCAGAAAGAAAAATAAAAGGAATTTCCCACTCCCAAACTATTTAAAAAAAAAAAAAAACAAGAATTTCATACGTTTTATTTATTTTTGATAGTTTTGATTTCTTCCTTAACGACTGCCTTTTTAGTTGTTTCCATCTGTTTTTTTATATTTTTCTTAAACTCACTTTCTCCAAAGAGAAATAATACAATGGAAAAATGGAAAAAATCTGATTTCAATGCAAGTAAAACTTAGCTCATATAAGTCACATAACATTGAAATTTGTACATTTTGAATACAGATCAGTAAATCATTTGTTAAAATGCAACGAGAAAAACCAATTGAGGTACAACTAAAAATCTAGTTTGTCTGAATATTTTTAGATTAATATTATTCAGTTTATTAACACTATTGTTTTCATTTTTCTTGACTTAATTCATGAAATTTCTTCATTTATCTGAGTTTAAAGACCCAGTTTAACTATAGATATTCAGATTAAAAAACTATGTGTGTTTTAGTCAGCTTATACATGTGTGTCTGTCTATCCACTGAGCCACGCCAACTGCCAATCGGACTTCGGAACCGTACTACGCGGGTTCGAATCCAAGTTCTGTCTACGTTAACATGTCGACCAATATCGTTGGGAAAGGTATGAACACAAATCTTCCCTCCAGCTATGGGATAAATAGTGCAAGACCTCAATGGCGGATGTGGCGGATGATGTCTACAATGACACAACGCCACTGAAGGCGGACGAAGGCTGCAACAGAGGGTCGCCTCCGGTCGTCGTGGTTCTCTCCATGCCATTGGAACAAGGCCATCCTTTGCCAAGGGTCCGTGTGGTGACTGCAGGTGCATCAGTCTCCCCACGTTAAAATACATCACGCGCAGGCGTCTTCCCGAAAGGGTCCACGGGTCCAAAAACGGAAGACAGTCATACTCGAACACGAGTGACTGCCGAGAAGAGAATGCCAGGATTGTTTAAAATCATATAAATCAAAACAGAGATATGGGATTGAACTAAACAATACACCTTTATTTTTTTTTTAATCTTTAGTTATTTTTGTTTTCCTAAAAGATCTAATCCCTTTCCATTCGGGGAAGTTCGCTTGGTAAAAGCTCAGATCATGGAATCGTATTACGTGAGTTCAAATCCCAGTCAAAACAATTGCATCTTTCCTTAGCTGCCTCGGGTAGATGGGGCTCGTTAACTCAGGAGAGTGTCTCAAGTAGTTGAAGAGCAACGCTGATTAAAAAATTCCAAAAAAAGGTCCTTCAGGTTTGGGTTTGAGCATACAGCTAACGACCCTTTCTCGTAAAAACAACTACACTACGGAAACAGTAAAAAAAACAACAAATTTGCTGTTCAACGCACCACTGGGTTGTACAGGGTTGTTGATGGTTGATATCTGAGTACATATACGTATATATGGTGATGAGACTGGGTGGGTATAGGTATATGCTTATAGGTATACGTATTGGATATTAAATCAATTGTTTTCTAAATATAAGTACGCGGTGAATTAGAAGCACCGTCATATTTTCCTACAGCATTGCACATAAACATTTTAATATCTGTAATAAGTTAGATGTGATGTTTTGATACAACACTGAGATTTATTCATGTGTTTATAAGAAATTACGCTATTGTTTATATACACAGACAAATAGAAAATACAGACATTTATAGTTATCTAGATGTAGGAAATATTTATAATCAGTTGAAGGACTCCAATGTCATTTTTAATGCAGTATATAAATATTTCAATTTGAGTAACGAAGGTGGTGCATCGGTAAAAGCTTGGGCTCTGGATATTTTATACGAGTTCAAATCCCAGTAAAAACCATTGCATTTAATTTAAGATGTCTCGAGCATATTGGCCTTATAAATGCATAAACGAGAAACTGGCAGTTGCTGACTCCCGTTGACTTCGTGTCTCCACTTAACTAATATACACGCTCTATCACTGATATTGAGCAC
>JAUZSX010330384.1:0-24425 GCA_034780655.1 Idiosepius hallami | reverse complement strand
TTGAGGTCTTGCGCTATTTAACCCATAGCTGGAGGGAAGAATGGGCTTCATACCTTTCCCAAGGGTATTAGTCGACATGTTTACGTAAACGGAACAACTTGGATTCGAACCCACGTAGTACGGTTCCAAAGTCCGATTGTCTATCCACTGAGCTATGTCGACTGCCATCCTCAGAGGTAGACTCACCTTATTCCACAAGCAACAATCCAATCCAATCCAATAATTCATCTGGTAAATTCAGATAAGTATAAGATTTTGATTCGTAGAAGTTTATTTATCCAAGTTCAAAATTACATTTACCTGAACATTATTGGTTTAATCCTGATTGCAAATGAAATTAACTCAAAAATATCTAATAAAGATTGAAATGATAATACGTATTTGATAACTAGGGTTGTGACAATATGCTTTTATCAAAGAATATTCTCGACATCATTTGACTTTTTTATGATTTTATAATTTCTTTTAATTCTGCACTTATTAGTACGGCTGTGACAATATGCTTTTATTTAAGAATATTTTTGTCATAGCTCTAATAATTATATTTAAAAAAAATTAATATTGTCACAGCCTTACTGATAATGCTTATGGAATTTTAGTAGTCTAACTACACATTGTAAATAAAGGCTTAAATTGGCAACATTGAAATGTTCCAGAAAAAAATTATTGTACTGAAGTATACACTTTACGTTTCTATTTCAAATTTTTTATTTGATAACCTGGATCAATGTATTTTCATTGTTATTATTTAAACTAAATGATACAAACTGCAGGGACAGATATAAAATTGTAATATATACATCTACATTCTATTAATAATTATATTATTTTATATTATATAATCTCTCTATATTAGTAAAACTTACTATACCATCCTTAGATTTTTGTGAAAAGTAATAAATAAAATAACCAACAAATTTTCAATTTTCAATAACATATGATGCATTTAGCCAGCTTTTCCAAACACTAGCCCAGTCTGATAACACTACACAAGCGCTTATAAAACAGGTTGATTTAAAAAAAAAAAAAAACAGGCCTCAATTCTACGTAGGCCTCGTTTATTAGTGTTTAGTCAAAATGAAATGAAATTTTGGTCATTAATAGTTTATTATATTCAAAACGTCACATAAAAACACTAGGGTCTTAAGCCTTTTTTTTCTCCGTTCAACAGCATGTGTTCTAGATGGCCTCCATTGCATTTTAGAAGTAGGGCCCATTTTTTTAGGTGGGGTCACCCTGTATTTGTGTAATTGATGAACTGTTATATCAGTAGAAAGAATTGCAATCAGTTTTTTTTTGTTTTTTTTCTGTTTATAACAGTTTTTGCAGGATTTTAATGTCGAATCTTTTGTAAAAATTATCTGAAATTAATGAATTTGTTGACAATACTAAATGAAATAGTTTTATATTAATCACATACAAGTTAATAAACTAATTTAGTTGATAAAATTTTATATACACAGTTTTATGGAATAGACTGCATGAAAGCAATATGAACGTTTATGATTATATGTTATTTTGGGCTTCTGTAAATAGAAAAAATTGGTTTTCATTCATGAATGACAGGATATAAAGAGTCAGGTAAATGGTCTTCATCTAAGAAATATAGTCGTTATTGTTATATAGGGTTGATACAGGTGCTGGTGAAAGTATTATATTAGTAGCGGTTAGTGGAAACAATGATAAAGACAGAGTTTTTAAGGTTGTAGTATGTTTTCTATCGACATGTTAATGTAGACGGAACAACTTGGATTCGAACCCGCATAGCACATTTCCAAAGTCCGATTGTCTATCCACTGAGCCACGTCGACTGCCAATACCCTTGGGAAAGGTATGAAGCCCATTCTTCCCTCCAGCTATGGGTTAAATAGCGCAAGACCTCAACGGTGGATGTGGCAGATGATGTCAACAGTGACACAACGGCACTGAAGGCGTTTGAAGGCTGCAACAGAGGATGGCCTCCGGTCATCATGGTTCTCTCCGTGCCATTGGAACAAGGCCAACCTCTGCCAATGAGTCGTGTGGTGACTGCAGGTACATCAGTCTTCCCACGTTAAAAGACATCACGCACAGGCATCCTCCACGAAAGGGTCCACAGACGGAGGATAGTCATACTCGGCTATGGGCAGCGACTGTGGAGCATTGGTAGAATCTCGGGCTGTGAGATCGTGTTACGCGAGTTCAAATCCCAGTCAAAACCATTGCATTCACTTTAGCTGCCTCGGGCAGATGGGGTTCGTTAACTCGGGAGAGCATATCATCTAGGTGAAGGGTAACACCGATTATCAAAAGCCCGGGTAAGAGCACATAAAAATGGCCTTGTGCAAAACTTGGTTTGGTGCTCAACAAGTAAATATAATATAATATATAGACAATTGATTTTGCTTGGCAGTTTGGGTACCAGACTAGACAAGACTAAACGAAGCGAAGCGAGATGAGATCAGACTAAGTGACGTTTTGTCTGGTTTACATTGATTTATGAGTATTTGGTTTGTTTACTGTTAGTGGGCTAATATTCTCGTTTTCAATTGTTCAGAAGTAGTTTTTCTTTAATATCAATGAATGACAATGTGATAAGGAAAATCTACATAAAAAAAATTAGTTCTTCTATTTGGAAATTTACTTCAATGTTCAGCAATTAAACCATTGTTTATTTACCAGTGTCTTGTTTGAGGCATTCTCGTTGTCCTTATGAACCGAAGGACTAATACAGACAGGCACGGAGAGAGCCTGAGAGCTTCTGGTTTTGAAATCGAATTTTGATTCCGAAATATTACCAACTTTTATAAACAAAACATCATACTGCTTTTAAAATCTTTTACCTTACAATAATTAAACCTAATAAAACCAGCAGTGTTTTTGTCTATATATTTGTTGGATGACCGATTTTATCAACTTTCACAATTAAAGTTTGACTAATAAATTTCCGATTTATAAAGAAAATTATAGTAGGTGGTAGTTCTGATAAAATTATTGATATAAAGGTACAAAATTGCAAAGTTTATAAGGTGGTATGATGCTAAAATGAAAAAAAAATACTGCTCAAATTTTCATATCTCAAAACTCATAAGGATAGACGTATCTGAGATATGGCAGAAGGAGTGGTTCGTAGAAAGACAAAAACAAAATGAAAATTGTTATTGGAGTTTGTTTTTTGTCCGACGAACTAACGTAAATCAACGAATCAGACTTTTGTGGGATTGTCAATTTCATGGTACAAATACTGTGCTTGCTTTTTTGATAATTAGACATAGGGCTAATAATATCAAAATAAATTAGGGAGCGCCAAAAATAAAGCGGAAATTAGTTTGTTTTTAAGCATAAATCAGAATTTTAAAAAATCTACCAAAAAGAAAAAGAAAATTATCCAATCATTTTAAAATCTTCCCTAATTATTTAAAAACAATGTTTTTTTTGTAATGATTTTTTAATGTAATGATTTAAATGTTTTTTTTCGTTTTAATGTAATCATTTCTTTGAGGAGGGCTTTGGTGTAGAGAGGCATATTTTCTGCATGTGTGTAGGGAAGGGTCCTGAACACCAAAAACACTAGCTACTCCATTATTTGTTTGGGAAAAAATACGCTCACTTTCAGTTGCTCCTGGCAGATAAGGCTCATTAACTTATCAAATTAAAAGTCTTAGCACACTTTTCGTATTAAACGAATCCTTATTCAGGAAATTAAATTGTTTAATGCATTTATTTACTTTTATTCTTTTTCTTATATAGATGTGGATCAAATAGTAAAAGAAGTGTGTTTATAATAATTTATTATCAAAACTCTTCAGCTTTCTATTATTTTCTCTACTGCTGCATTATCAATGTTTCGTCCGATTTGAGCTTAATCAATTTTTAAAACTTAGTCAAATCTGGATATTGTGATACTAATAAACTATCTCCGATTTACAAATTAACCTAGTATTTTATTCTGAGGAGTAGGCTGTCGTCATTCTGAAATTATCATATGGATGTTTACTATGTCAATCCGTGTTAAGTATACTTAGCTATTTTCGCGAGGAAGCACTCACTGTAAAGAATAACTTTCTTGACCTTCGAATAAACGAGTTCAATTCCTTGTGGAACACTCAAATTAGAGATAACACCCCTAAGAAATGCGTGAACCCACTTATTTCCCTAGAGAATAGTGCACACGTTTTATTCAAGTTTCTAACACCACCTTTAGAAATTTACGGAATTTTTTTTTAATGATTTTAATTAAAATTAGAAAGAATATATATATTCCCACTTTTTTTACTGGTTTTTAAAACTGTATTTTCTAGTGATAACATTGGCTATATATAGACTCACATCTGAAATATTGTAACTAACGCCTTTATCTTTCTGCTATAAACATCTAAGTTGTCTACACTAAAAAAGCCTTGAACTGAAATTGTCCATGTTTATCTGCGCATGACTGGAAAAACGGAAACATAAAATCAAAGCAAATATGTTTTCTGTACTTAGTGAATGTTAGAAGAAACGAGGAATAAGACGACCGTTGACAGCCGACAATTAATTAAAGAGTCTTATAATAAAACCCGTAAAGTTTGAATAAACGGGGTTTAACTTATTTCTTTGGCAAATTCTTTTCCAATAATATGGTGTGGATTGGAATGCTAAGTAATTTTATGTATGAATGAAGCTTAATACATCTTCCTCTTCTCTGTTTTTTTTATTTATATTTTAAAAAGCAACAAAAAAAGACAAAATAACCTTAAACAGCAACAGGGAAATAAAATTGTAAAACATTCTTATACATTACAAGGTTGTTCACACTATCGCTTTCAGTTGCATACTCTCTATCCTTTTCTCTCTTCTTCTCTCTATCTCTCTTTCTCTCTTACTCTTTTTCTCGTTTGCATCATCTTCCTCGCTCACATACAGATGGATTCTTGCTCACATATACACACATTTCCGAAAATTCTTCTTGAAAAAATATATACTCTGGGATTAGCATTCAAGGATTCGGTCACCTCATCGTAATTTTGTTTACATTTTGATCTTACAAAACTACGGTTTTTATAGACATATATTATTATTATTATTATTTATGGAATTATATTTCCGACAGTATTTTTAAATGAACCACATTAATTACAATTAGAAGTTAACATCAATAAATAATTATATAAATACCAGTTATCCATTCCTCTTCTATCATAGTACTGATCTAATGTCAAAATATCAGTATCCATTTTAAAAACCAACTCTGGATAGAATATCTTTATTAGTGATGGAAATTTAAATAATGTATAAATTATGGGTCAGGATTGAACCTGTAACCTTCAAATCATTATTTTAAACTTTAATAAACGATTATTATCAACAACTGCTAAATGGTTTTTACAAAATAAAAATAAAGTTGGAAATAGGTATTGTCTTTTTTTTTCTTTTTTGGCATGAATTATGTATAACTTTTTAAAGATTAAACAAATTGGTAATTTTTATTTATTGTAAAGTAATACATAATTTAATTATTTAAACACTCAAAAAATTGATGTCAAAAAAAGATCACTTAAGTTCTCCCTGCATATTGTAGAAATAGTATTTTTCAGAGAGAAACAGTTGAAAATTCTGGTCTAGTTAAAATATTCTAGACAATGTTTCTGTGTCTTAAAACTGCGTTGACTTTCCAAGTTCAGTCTTATAATAATATTGGTGTCATTTTACATCATGCCTGGGATGCCTCTTTCAGAGACTTTTACCGTCTGCAGAGGAGCTGTCAGTGTAGTCTGGTGCCCTGCTGACAAGGTATTATCAATTTATTATTTTGCCAGGTGTTTTGTTTATTTTTATGATAGTCCATATTTTAAGCATTTTTTGGTTTCGTCATAAAATGTTCCCTTAAGTTGAAAAAAAAAAAAAAAACACTTTTACAGAACAACTTTATTCTTATTAAAAAAATTTGGAAAACTAAATTATTATTTTTCAGAATCCTTGAGATGAGGTAAGATGAATTTTACTAGTGTTATTTTTACTATTGTCCTCATCCTTATTATTCTGTCTCATTACATTCATTTATGATAAATAATAATTGTGTGTGTGTGTGTTAATCTGTATCTTTTGACATTCCAGATTTAATTAAACAAAATTTTGGCTTGGAGCTAATAATTACCAGTTAGGAAATAATGATGATATAAGTTAACTTTGACCAATCGTTCCAAATGTAGCACAAATGCATAGAAAAAAAAGTAATTTGACGGGGTGGGGGAGAGTATGTATGCCTGACAAGGTCAGAGGTTTAATTAGATTTTTTTTTTCTTGATTCTCTAAATAAGTTAGAATATATAGTTTATGTTTCACATGACATCTTGGTTGGTTGGTTGGTTGGTTGGTTGGTTGGAGTATTATAACAACTCTTTCATTGCTAGTCATTTAATATCAAATTAAGTTATTTAAAAAAAAAAAAAAAAAGAAAAAAAAGTTGTTTTTTTAAAAACCGATTATTTAAAATAAACAAAAAAAAACATGCTTAATAGCGATACAATTTGTATACAAATCTGTTCGTGTTGATTTATACGTCATAGAGAAATGACTTGAAGAGAAGTCTAGTTTTGTTGAGTTTAAGTGGAGGTCTTTATCTCAAAAATAGTTTAGTATTTCAAATTGAATACTAGCACCCGTAGTGACATTTTACTTACAGTTGCCCAGATTACCTATTTGGAAGAACTTGATTCTTTGCAGGGAAAAAAATTGGTATATCTGAAAGTTCTGCCAACAGGAATTGGTTTTACTTTACGGCATATTAACCTTTTTAGGTCATTTAATGCTGAAAACCATCATTTTTTGATAAACATGTTTTTTGTCCACTTATAGTTTTTAAATAACACATATGCACTATTTAACGCATAGCTTGAGGGAATGTATGGATTCATACTTTTCCCAAGGGTATTAGTTCAAATATGAATGCAAATGGAATGACTAGGATTTGAACTTCCATATTATGATTCCAAAGTCCAACTGCCTACCCACTAGGCCAAGTGGGTCACTCCTCTGCCAACAGGAAGAAATATTTTGAATGATTAATCTTTAATATTATTAAATAGCCTTGGACTAATTCATATCGTAAATGTTATCTATCACTTGCTTATGTTAATTTTGGTCATTTAATGCGGAGAAAAATCATTTTTGATTAACGTTCTTTTATTCACACAGTTATTTGAATAACACAATGCACTATTTAATCTATAGCTGGAAGGATTGTGGGGATTTATACCTTTCCCAAAGACATATGTCCAAATGTGAACGTAAAAAAGAACGGCTTAGATTCGAACTCGCATATTACAATTTCAAAGTCAGACTGCCTATCCACTGGCCCTATTAGACTTGCCCAGAGTTATCTATTGAACTAACTTTCCTAAAATCTAGACTTTGTTGCAAAAATAATGATCAGACTAATAGATCTGAATTAACATTCCAAAAATACCAATTTTTATGGAAGTGGAAATTATGGATGCCTTAAGATCCATGAACGTTCTGATAATGAACTAGCAGGGACTTTTTTTTTTAATTTTTTTAAAGTAAAATCCATTAAATAAAGACAAATTAGTCATCTGTGTGTTAAACTATTGAACATTATATCAATTTTCATAGTTTCATTTTTAAAAAACCTAATATCAACTTAAAAGAAATGGGGGTGGGCATAATGGGTATTCATACATTTTAAAGGAGTATCAGCCCTGAAAGAAGATAACAAACCAACTAGAATTTCAATTCATGTACTATAATTCCAAAGTAATTAATGCAAATTTATCCTTCCAACAATAAATTAATATAACCATAATTGCTATTAGATTTTGTAATTATTTATGTAGTAGTTGACTTTTCTCTGTTCAAATAGATTTTATAAGTAGTTTATATAATTTTAACTCTGATAAATGCATATTTTTTTGGTTTGGTAAATTTATTTTTCTGATATTGCTTTTCTTCATCAAAATACACTTTAATCATGAATGTAAATTACCAGTGAGTAGAAAGACTGTTCATCACTAAGAGCTAATCCATGGGAATTGGGGGGGGATGAGGAGGACTTTGGGGACCACTGAATGAGAGGGCTGAATAAAGGAAAAAGTTTTTGTTTTTTTTAAATGGATTTGGTAAATCACCAGGGAATGAAAATAAAATGAAAAAAAAAAAAATAAAGAAAAAATTAATTTTTAAAAAAAATTTAACCAAATAGGTTTAAAAAAGAAATTAGATAAATAAAGGTTGGGATGGATATTCAATGTTTTAAACTGCAGAATTCCCACGATTATCAATAGAAGGTGTGGTGAGTGTGTGGGTGGCTGGGGATTGTCCTATTTTCTGACTGTCTTAATGGGTGGGGGATCTTATTACAATTCTCAAAAAGTCCAGTCTCACAAATACAATGGCTACATTATTTTAACCGAGCATATATAAACATATAGTGTTATATATTACATACACACAACAGTTCAAAAGTCTATAAAGGCAACTATTGCTCAATTTTCAATTGGCCCCAAAAGATGGTAGTTTTTTTCTTAATCTAAATAACCTTCATTCCAACTTAAACTCAAGAGGGTGAGCAGCACCAACCAAATTTGGCACAAGGCCTTTTTAAGGTGAATGCAATGGTTTTAGACTGGGATTTGAACTACAATTCTAGAGCCTGAGCTTTTACCAATGCTTCAACTTAAGAGGGTTGATATGTTGGCAAGAAAAACCAACTAAACAATCATTAAACTAAAGTGTTTTCATTAAATCTGTTAGTGAATTTCTGAGATGAGTCTTTATGATTAGTACTTTTTTGAGTTGCACTTTTCTTTGCATCTGTATTGTCACATAGTTAATATTGCTATATTTGTCTGAGTAATTAAAATCAGATCAAATAGTTAATATTATTTAGATTATTAAGACTGGTTTATCATTATTGTTCAGACATTTAAAGAAAGCTTAAACCAACATATGAATCAGAACATGAAGATGGGAAGGAAACTCTGAATAATTCCAACACTAAAAATCTTATATATTTATAATATGACATTAATAAAATGAAAAAATTGAGGGCTATTTCTTTCCTCTATAATAAATGATTCAAATTTAATTTACAGATAATCATTTTTTACTTAAAAAATATTTTTAGAATGTCTGTCAATCAAGAGATTGTTTAAAAAGAAAATTTCCTTCCAAGTTTCTCAGGCATCCATTTTTATTTCAAATTTGACAAATTGACATTGGATAAAAAAAATGGGAAGGGCCAGAGGACATATATTTGCTCTGCTCATTTCTCATAATTGTATTAGTTCAACACTATAATTTAATAGCGAAAGAAGCACAATTAGCCAAACATCATTATGTTTTCTAGACATAATTAAAGTTACATCATTGTGTGCATAAAACCTAAGAAATTTCCATTTTGTCTCGGCAAAAAAACACTCAACTAAAACAAATAACAATGAGAGGATTGTTATAATAATAATAATGATAATAATAATAGAAAAATAATCTACATTCTATAAAACAATTGCTTCAGGCATCATATTCATTGCTAATTGAATAATAAAATAAGCTAAATAAATTAATCAATCCATAAACCTGTATCTATTTTTTTTAGAATGTTTTGCCTCAAATGATTTCAAAGTCTAAAAGTATAAGTGTAATCTACACTAGTCTATAAACTGTGCAGTGGATAACTTATTTTTCTCTAATGGTCATACTTGCTCTAGAAGTGAGCATACATAATATTTTGCCATCTGCTTATTTAACTATTTTGTTATCCGTGTCCACAAGTCTCCTCCAGCCAGGATCGAAACCAGACCGATACAGTATCAATCAATTTTTTTACATTCCATTGCATTATTTACATTCAGATATGTACATGGACCAGATGTAATGGAAATTTCCAGATGGGAGTTCTACTTTTTTTTTCAGGATTTGAATAATACCATGATTATTATTGCAGTTGTTTTCATATAATCCGGTCATGCAAGCATCATCTTTATTTTGTCACGTTTAACTTATTCAATTTTGTTCTTGTATTGGAAACAAATAAATGAAGGCTACATATTTCTTTCCATAAACAAGGTTGCCATATTTTTGTTTTACTTCTAGTCCAGTCATTTTGGTTCCACCTTGGCTCATAGTTGTCTTAATTGCCAGCTTGGATGTCATCATAATGGCCAGGAGATTAGACAGATCTTATTTTACAACTGCATACGTGTTTAGGTGACACCCCTACTACAGTCTGATAGACTGAAGTTATCTCACCTCTTCTCCTATGGAAAAGCGCATTCTGATAACCCAAGAGCAAGAAAACTAACATTTTCTGATATCATATCCAGGGATATAGGTATCAAAAGTGAAAACCTTAGGACAGCAATGCTGACTAACAGTGACTACAAGAAGTGATGGTCTTAACACGTTTGTCCTTAAAGTGGAGTGGTGGATGCACTCAACTGCTCTATTTAATGGAATACACTTATTGTTGCACAGTTCAGACATCTCGTATTTAATCCAACTAACCAACTTACTATACAACAATATACTATTTGTTTAAACACAGTTGATCAATATCAACTATAAAAATCTTTTTTTACATTTAGGGACATTTTCCAGCTTTATTTCATCTTCATAAATTATCATAAAATCCTGCCTCATTTTGAAACTTGTTTGATCATCTTTAACTACATTTAGATAGAGCAACCAGTAACAATTCAAAACTTCTGTATTCAGCAAAGTAAGAATAAACAAGAAATCAATGAGATTGCTAATTATTCTTGTTATTTGATAAAATATTCAAAGAAAATAAAATTGAGCCAAACTTTCATCCTCGAAGCTTTGATCAAAATAATTATTTGGTTTTGTTTTGGTAATCTAGGTAAAATATTTTGGCTGATTGAAAATCAAAGAGTAAATATTAATCAACAATTATTAGCTTTTATTTAGAAATTTAATGATAAATAAATCAAACATTTTGTTTGATTTCTATGATTAGTTATTGTATTGAAGGTTGAACAAAACAGAAAAACAAATATATATATATATATATATATATATATTTGTTTTTCTATATATATATATATATATATATATATGTATATTTAGTTATATACAAGTATATACATGTAATTTTCATAATCATTATAAATAAGTTGTTTGAAGTTAAAATAAAAACAAAACAAACTAGTTTTGATAATCCCTAAAAAAGAGAATTAATTACACAGACCCATATTTAACTTAGTGATTATTAACCATAATCACATGAGATTTTTCTTTGTGTGTGGCTTTTATTTTATATTAGAAGATTAACTATCCAAACAGCTTTGAGATGTTTAAATGAAAACTGACAAGAAATGCTATTTTTATAGTCTACTATAATCAACTTTGCATAGGCTACATCTAAAATAAATAATGCAGGCAGATCTTTAGTCAGCTTCATAAGCCATAATCAGTTATAGATTATTCAAAATTAATATCTTAACAAAATCTTTGAGTTTATCTAAATTAGGGCGACAAAAAACATCTGTAAGTTATGGGCATTTATTGAGTTTTAAACAATGTGTCCCAAAGGTTACTTTGCACAATGAGTATGTAGAAACTTAAATATTATAATGATCATTAAATAAACAGTAAATTTTATTATAAAAGATACAATTTTTACCAATAAAAAGGTTTTATCTATTTACAGTATCACAGCTTATCTAAAAGAAAATGCTGTAAATGCACCCCCCATTGGCATTAAGATATTATTTTGTACTGTACACCAACTTTTTTTGTATATACCTATGTAAATATATATATATATATAGGTTCAGAGATGCTTCAGATTGAAGACAATAGAAGAAAATGGTGATAAATGAATAAGAAACTTCTCAATACTATAGCAGAGCTTTATTAATGTTGAATAGTATTCTCTACTCAGGTTTCACCATCAGGATCATCAGGAGACTACCTGTTTACATGGGACTTATACCATGATGGAAAAATGTTTCTATCATAATATAGAGTATGACTGTTCTCTATCTTGATCCCTGTCGACCCTTTCGGAAGGATGCCTGTACGGGATGTCTTTTAATGTGGGGCAATTATGCACCTGCAGACACCACACAGGCCTTTGGCAGAGGAGGACCTGGTTCCAATGGCATGGAGAGAATCACAACGACTGGAGGCCATCCTCTGTTGCAGCCTTCTTCCGCCTCCAGTGCCATTGTGTCACTGTGGTCATCATCCACTGCATTCGCTGTTGAAGTCTTGCACGATTTAACCCATAGCTGGAGGGAAGATAGTGCTTCATACCTTTCCCAAGGGTATTCGAAGTGAATGTAATGTACATTAGACAAAGTGAATGTAATGGTTTTGACAATGATTTGAACTCATAATACAATGCCAGGGTCCAAACTTTTGCCTTTCCTCACACCTGTCCTACCTTACACACACACACATTTATATATATATGATACTGGGCAGCGACGGTGGACCATTAGTAAAAGCTAGGACATTGGTATCATATTACACGAGTTCAAATTCCAGTCAAAAACAATTACTTTCACTTTAGCAGCCTCGGGCATCTTGGTGAAGGGTAACACCGAATCCAAAAAACCCGAGTAAGAACACAAAAAAATGGCCTTGTGCCAAACTTGAATTGGTGCTAACCTAGTAAATATAATATATATGAAACTAGTAAATATAATATATATGATACTAGTAAAGTGTCCAATATTGTTGAAAGAGGATGTATATTGCTTAGTTTAGTCAGAGGTTGTCTTGATGATTGGAAAGACAAAAAAAAGGTTGTCGACCTTGTGACTACATTAATCAACTATTTAATTAAAATAGAATACATTTCTTGTTTATAAATCTGTATTTTGATCCTTAATTATTTATCAAATATGTTTCATTAAGATATCCTGCACATATATAGATATAGCAAAATAACAAAACTCAATAATGCATCATGTGGCTGCTTAGCATAAACACAATCATCAGAGGTAAAAGAATGTTTAGATAAAATCTAGAATATTATCAATTAGTACACTTAGTTATTCATTAAATCAAATTTAAATAGTTTTCATTTATGAAATCAAAGTAGAGCAACTAACAGAAGAGTTAAATTACATTTTTTTAAGAATATTGATATGGCATCGATATGCAGTAGTAGTGGTATAGTAGTTGGGTAAATGCATTAATATTAATCTTTTTTCCCTTAACAATTTGATTTCAAGTGATTAAATCAGGATTTTAATGTTGAAGAATCTGATGTGCAACAACAAGAATTTCAAACTAGCAGCATGGCTCAGCGTTGCCCGGGCAACTCAGAAAATTTTAGGTATAGATAAAAATGAAAAATAAAATGTTTATCATTTTTTTATGCAGAAGTTCCGTTTTTTCAAGCAATTTTCATGATTAATCCCTTAAAATGTACATTTCAAAAATGTTAACACGCAGAAACAGTTTTCTAGTTAACACAATGTGCACTATTTAACTAATAGCTGCAGGAAAGCAAAGAGGCATATCTTTCACAGGGGTATTAGTCTAAAAGTGAATGTACACTAGGATTCAAATTGGTGATTTACTATTCTGAAATCAAACTGCCTATCCACTGCTTCAAGTCGGCCTCGCCACTGGCGTTAGAAGAAGATGATACTAGTAAAGAAGATTTAGAACCGTTAAAATTTCAGAGGGTCAATTCAATTTCCACCTTAAATAAATTTCATTAAACTAACCTTTTATGGTCTTTAAAAAAATGCAATCAGTTATGCTTGATAAATAACTTTTTTGGATGAACATTAACTACAATCAATACTGAAGGAGATAACTGTAATTCGATAAATATCTTTTCCAAAACTAGAAGTGAATGTAATAAATGGACTTAAATTTGAACTTTCATATTACAATACAATTACAAATTTGAAAAGTCTAGGTTCTTAGATTTAGAACCCTTTAGCCTAGAGCTCAAAAAGCACTCATATCCAAGACAATAGTTCACTAAATTGTAATGATGCATGTTGTTGGTGTTTTCTGCAGTGTGTTATGCAGTTTTTATTTGTTTTTAATAATGATTTGTTGCGAAAAAAAAAAAATTTTAATAAAAAAGAAACTTCAAAAAAAAAAATGAAAATGTTAACCAACCCTAATAGTAGTTGTATATATATATATTATATATATAAATATATATATACATGCAAGTATACAGTTTCTTTACTTGTAGCTTTCAAAGTTTTTAATTAAGTTCCCTGAGCCAAGTTGCAAATTGCTTCGCTCATTAGAACAAAACTACATTTTTTAGCATAAAAATATCAAAATCAGTTTCCCTAGAAAAAAAAACATCAAAACATTTGAGTTAAGAGAAAGAATGTTGGTGCCAATGTTCAGTTTGAATGTAAAATAGATGTTTTTTTTCTTTAAAGATCTTTATTTAGACTAAAATGATTAAAAGAATGATACGGAATCTGAATTTGTTAATCTTATTATAAAAAATGTCAAGTGGTAAAATGTTGGGAAATTTGACAATGCCTGGGATGACTGATGTCATGTTTATTTTTGTGGCTCTTAAAAGTAATAAACATTCATTTTTCTAAATAAATAAAGAAAACTCCTGCTGCTTTTATTTTGCTGGAGTTTTAATCTACATACTAATAAAAATCATATTGTCAGGGTTGTACAAGATTCTTCATCTCGTAGATCTTTAGAAAATAAAACAACGATTTATTTAAAGTTATTTTCAAAATAAAATAAAAACAATGATTCAGTCCACAAAATTATATTCACTATATTTTTCATACAAAATCATTATAGTATGCAATGAATATAAGTAAATATATAACTAAGAATACTTGACATAGCCAAATAGCTTAACACAATGAGAAGAATTTACTTCCGATTCAATAAACAGCTTTCATGGAAAGTCTTGATTTTAACAAATACGTTTGCAATCTCAATGAAATATTCTAGAAGAAAGCCAGGGAGAATTTGTGCTGAAGCATTGTATCCATCAACCATTACATCTAATGGTGCGTATGGCAGCAAATTTGTTTTTTTGTTTTTTTTGCTTGTTTCTGTAGCATACTTGTTTTTTAACAAGAAGGAGTTTCTAGCCCAATACTCAACACCCAAACTGGAGGACATTATTGGGCTATTGAAATCAGTGTTGCCCTTTACCTAGATGAGATACTCTCCTGAGTTAATGAACCCTATCTGCCCGAGGCAGCTAAAGGTAGATTCATTGGTTTTTACTTGAATTTGAACACTCATAATACAATTCCATAGTCCGAGCTTTTACCAATGCTCCACCTCACCACCTGAAGCATTGTATATATTAGCATTAATCCCATATTTTCAAATGACAAACTATTAATTTCATCTCAATACAGAAACAATTTGTATATAAAAAAGATTAGGGCAATAGGTCAAAATATACAATCCTAAGTTTCAATATTAATCTAAGAAATTTCTTCAAATAAATCTATACCAGTTCAACTACAAAATGAACTTATCAACTTCAAATTGGAAAACAACTTGTTTAATTATTTATCATTTTAAATTTCTAGTTTGAAGTCAATTTTTCCATTTTGAAGAAGATTGGGTTTTTTTACTTGAAAATAAGTCCATTTTGAAGTTAATTATAATCTTTTTGAAGTTGAAATTGTATATAATGCCTAAATGTACTATACTTTAAAACAAAATTCATAACGTACTGAATCTATGGAAGATGAACCACGATATGGTGGGGATTTATTAAAACCAAATGAAACTCACTTGAATTTTTTAAAAAGATCAAGAACTATAATTTTCATTTTCAAAAGCAGTGAATTTTAATGAAAAAGTTCTTTTGATTCATTAGTTTTATAATTTAGCTCAAACATTGCATCCCAAAGGGAAAGTATTTTTTGATATTTTAATCTGCATTTTCTTTAAAGTTTATATAACAGAAACAGCTATTGTTTTTGTTTTTTTTTCAGTCTTTTTGCCCTCTCCTTATTATTATTATCATCATTACTATTATTATTACTGTTGAGCTAATCTAATGGCCCAATCATTGGTTCTGGAAAAGTATATTGTAGGTTTAAATGGCAAACTCTGGCTTAAAGCAGAATTTGGAAATTGGGTACAGGCTGTAGTGTGGGTGGGAGGATAGAGAAAAAAAAAGAAAAAACATTGAGAAAGAAGAGAAACTTGTAAACCAGATTTGAGTTAAAGGCTGCAATTTACGTGGAAACATTTAAAATGTCAGAAATAAAAAGGTCCACAGGGTATGGAGTGGTATGGTAATTTTGGGATAGACCTATGGGTGGAGGAAGTTGGATACAATAGGGCAAGGAACAAAAGAAAAAAAAATGAGGGAAAAATAAAATATTTCGATAAAGAAAAAAAAATGTAAGAAAATCCAAAAGGGAATAAACTTCCCAATTTTGCTGCCAGTCACAGATTTATAAGAATAGACCATTTTAAAATATTTTGGTTGGCTTTTTTTTTTTCTTAAATGGTACATCAACCTTTATAAAACTTTAAAACCAAAAACAATTCTTTTCTTTATACAAATATCTCACTTTTGTCACTATATTCCAAGAAATGTACTATTTAACTCTGTTAAAAAGTCATACAGTAATTTATACTTTTTCCAATAATATTAACCAAAAAATGAAATTAACAGCTAGAATTTGAACTCCAGCAGGGGCAGGCTTGGAGTGTTGTGGGCCCTCGAGTAGAAGATATAATGGGCCCTCGAGCAGAAGATATAATGGGCCCCCTCCGCCCATTTTAATGACAGTTATGCCACATGTAGAAGCTGTGCAGCAGGTGAACTGTGCATATTGGCTTAACTGTCTGGTAATCAGCTACTGCCATTAAACACACATCATGATGTGCAGGCAAAGTCAGAATGTGTGTATTTGTATAACAAGGACAACCTTTATAATTATTTAATTGGTTGAAAGGCGAGTGGACCCCTGTAGAGTGCTGAGCCCCCGAAAATGGTCCAAGTGACCAAGGGATCAGTCTGTCCCTGAACTTCTGTAATTAGGATTCTGAAAGTAGTCTCAAAATTTGTCCTTAAAATATTTTTTGTGTTCTCTCATTGTAGAATACGGTCAAGTTGCATTGGAGACACTGGTTCCTGTCAGATCACCAAAGTTAAGCAACGTCATAAACATTGTGATATTGTAATCATAATCAAGGTCTACTAGTACTCACAACCAGAGTCTGACCAGGTTCTGGAAATAAGTGTTGTCCTTAACTTAGATGAACTGTTCTTCCAAAGTTAGCCCCATCCACTTGTTCAAAAGGGAACATGAGCATTTAATACAAAGAATTATGTTTGATAAATTGTTTAAACAGTATTACCAATACTAAATGCATAGCTCGGAAGGAATGAAATGATTTATACCTTTTCCTTTATAATCTATGAAAATAGTTTTACGATATTGCTACAGTTTCTAATGGTACTTTCAATTAAGGTAAAGAGAAACATCAAACTTATTTGTGACAGTAAAGATATTATTGTAAACACTGTCTTTGTTCATGTACATCTTTACAAAATTTATATTAGCAAATGTTCTTTCCAGCCTTAATTTTTTTGTTATTTGGATAAAATACAATGAAAAATTAAATTCTAAATTTGTTAAAATCATTGACAATGCAATCTAAATTGACTGCAGACTGCAACTGCAGCTACTTCAACATTTATTCATTAGCATGAATAGATCTTTCAATGGCAGACAGCCAGGAATAGCGTATAGAGTGAAGGCACAAGAGTAAAGAGACAAATAAAATAACTTTTTTAAAACATATTTAAACAGTCCAAAACTCAAGTCTTTTTATTAGCCTACAACAATTAAAAAAAAAATGTATGAATTTGGTTTGAAATTATTTTATTCTAAGGTTCTAAAAGATGTTGTGGAAGTTACTAGCAACCAACTCCACCACTTCAGTAAAAGTAATGTAGAAGATGGGGCAAAAAAAAAGTGTTACCACTTTTTATAATTTTTATATTTTTAAAGTTACAAAGATTTTTGTTTCATTTCAATAATCCACAAACTATTGAAGCCTTGAAGACCAACATCGATCAGGATATTGAGCGAATTCCTATATAGATATACACCAATGCCAGGGTGCGATTAAGTTGATCTTTATAGTGCCAATAAGATGCTCCTTGTTGTAAAGCCCCAAAGATCTTTGAACGACTGTTTAATAGTATTTTAATCAATAAAAAGGTATAAAGAACTTTTGTATCCTCAATCCTTAATCAGGTTTTTTATCAAATATTAAAAAAAGTCTTTAACAAATTAACTAAAACAGAAAGCAAAGTAAAACAGAATTAAATAGCAACTATTCAATTGCAATAGTGATTATTCACTTTAACTTAGAAGAAGACAGAATATCTCCATACAGCATAATTAGCAAGCCTATTCTATAGTGTATTTTAACTAAAAGAGATTTCCTTCTCTAAGACCAATTATATGAATTCTTTCCTACAATACATCAATTTTACATCACATTAACAATTAAACTAGGAGGTTCAGAGTTCTCATATGGTCTCTCCTGGAATTTTGCATTTGTAAAAGTTGGGGTTGTTAAAACAAATCAAATTTTAATAAATATTCCCACAAAGCAATGAGCGCTTTATTTAAACTTTGAATTTATTAACACATTTTTTTTTCTTAACATAGAAAAGAAACCTATATATTTTTATCAGATGTTGTTGTTTGCATATTTAATTGGTTTGCCTGAAACAGCATTTAACAACTGTGATTCTACTCATGTCACTGATCAGCTCATTACCAAATGCCTGTTTGTTTTCTTTAGTAAAAGTATAGCCAAATGATATTGTAATTTTTGGAACTTTCTGCATTCTCCAAAGATTTCAACTTTTGTTAAATGATGCGATATAAAATGAATTTATATTTTTTAAAGCATTAAATAAACAAGAATGATAAAATTTTATATAAAAACCATTTGTTGTAAGAGGAGCCACTTTAACAGCACTAGCAGCAAATGTAAAAAATAATCCAGAATTAATGCAGTAATTTTTTATTTATTTATTTATTGTCTGTTGTTTTATGCCTAATTTTAAATTCTAATTGGGTTTTTCGGCATGTGGCTCTTGGCTGTCAACAGCAGAAAATCTATGCTTCTTTGACTCACCATGTTAACAACCAAAAGTTGAAGACACACCACCATGCAACTATTTTTCCCTACTTTTTTTAAGCTAATTTAGCCTAAACAATTTTCTTCTCTTTCAAAATACAGTTGTGGTATTAAAAAAAAAAGGTTGCACCTCCATTGACATTTTTTTTCAACAGTGGCGTTGTAACAGTTTTTGCCGCCTGGAGTGGACAAAAGATTTGTGCCCCGACGACCACTAATAATCTGTCAATGTTCAAAAACCCTAAAAATATTTATTTTTATGGAACTACAATCAAGGATCTAGTTGTATTCAACTTAAAATATTTATTCTTATTAGACTTATGATACAGTTAAAAAAAACGTTTAAAAACTGTATAATTATGCACATAAAACAAAACAATAAATAATACTCCAAACATAACCCTTTCGACCCTATATATATCGGCCCTGGTGACGTAAGGCCAAAAAAAAGACACACCTATATTTCCTCCCTAATATGGTTGTGGTTGTCTAATAGAATTTTTTTTTTAACTAATCTTTCTTAAAATACCACCCTTCCCCTTCTGACATATGCCGCCGGGGCGGATCGCCCCCCTCCCTTGATACGCTACTGACCGCAAATTTAAGCCAAATAAAATGTGACTGTTTATACAACCTATCCTCTCATTTCATTTCGCCTTTTATTCCTCCAAAATTTTACCTGTTCATATTTGAATGTAATAAATTGAAGTATCCTATATTGTTCACGTCAATTTTAAAAATTGAATTTAAAAAATCCAGTCAGAAAATAAATTTAAACAATTTTCTGGACTAATGAATAAGAAATAATTACAACTTTTTGATTAGTTACAGTTTTGACCAGGGAAAAAAAATCTACTTGTTTAATTTTTTTTTCTGGCCAGCCATCCGACACCGATAACCACAACCAACCACAACCTTTATCGTTAATAATCACTGGCTGAACTTCGTGAATCCGGCGTCGGGAGGCACCTACACGCAGAGTATGAATGTTTTGAATGTCCGTATCCAGTGGCAAAATGTTAATCAAGTTTTTGTGAGTGGTCGTTGGACCCGTTGGTGTGGACTGATTGTGGTAAAAGTGGTTGTGTAAGTGGTGTATGGTGAGGTGTGGATGGATGTAGTAGCCAAAACGCCACTAACAAAATATTGAGGGACATTACTGTTTATTGCCCACCACAACTACTAATAAAAAATACAGCATTATTCTTTATTCGCACGGCCACGGAAACAACAAGTACAAAAAATTTAAGCGAGTTTTGGGTTTAATGTGAACATGACATCTGCGTTCGCGCGCCGCCGCTGAGTGTGCGCACAAACACCGATTAGAAATTATGTCTAGTTTGTTTGTTTGTTACTTCAATTTAATTTACCTAAAGTCATTTCATTTTTTTAAAAATATTTTTAAAAACGAATCAAAATTATGTGGCTGTTTAAGGGTTATCTTTTGAAAAACAAATAAAAAAAACTTTAACTTTGAATAATGTAATTTTCAGTGAAACAAAAAAAAATTAAGTAAGAAAAAAAGCATAAACTGTGCGAAATTTTAAAAACTTTTCTAACTAACCAACAGTCTGTCCGAATAAAAATTATAAAAAAGGAAACTTAGATTTAGTAGTATTCTGTGTCAGAATACAAAATCTAAGTTTCCTTTTTTATAATTTTTATTGTCTTGAAAAAACAAAAAAAAAAACAAACAAATAAAACAAAGACAATTCTACTCGTAGTATTTTTATATTAAAAGTATTAATCTTCAAAACTTGAGAATTATTCTCCGTCATAGTTAAAAGATAACTTTGTTTCACTTAAAATTAAACGAATATATTGAAAATTAAATAATATAAGAAATACAGATGCAAGAAGTGGCAAGTGACATTTTTTTTTTACTTAGAGGCCACTTGAACAGGTAATAAATGACATTCATTATTGTTAGTAAATGATAAACGAGGACTACCAAACACACTACATATGGCACAGAGTGGCGTGGCGTGTGGCACTGGCACACACACTCACACACCAACACACCACGCCACGCCACGCTACTTCTAATAACCCCCTCCTCGTCAAAAAAAAAAAACACCATATGCACGTCACGTGTCATTTCATTCAGTGAAAGGCAGCGACCGGCAGACAGTAGTCAAAATTACCAAAAAAAAATTTTTTAATTGTTCATTGACTAAAAAGTGGAATGACTTCTGAAGTGTCGCTAAAGTTGTTATGTTGTTTTTGCTTGACTAAGTTCTTCCTCTTCTTTAGATTACGTGTTCTTTTCCAAACCACCAATTATTTATCTTGTAAGAGCCCAGCAGCCGAGACCCAGCCAGCCAGCTCTCATTGCCATATTGGTCACACAACACATGTGCATTCATTGTGCAGGCAGGCAAAGAAGCGGCGGAGTGACCAGAGTCAGAATGAATCTGCATCATAAGAGAAGAAGAGCAACAACCTTGATCATTTATTGGCAGCCAGGCGGCGGATCCCTAGTGCTTTCTTTGAGCCCTCGGGAATCTTTCGTTTGATTGATGGCTCCTCAGTCAGTCAGTCCGCCCTTGACCAGAAACAGTCAACACATAACCAGATCACTAACAAACACACACTACCAATATAGTCACCACCCACCCACACCCACTTATTTATCTATAGAAGAAAAAACCTAACGTCTGTTTAAAAAAAAATGTAGCAACAGTTCCTTCTCACTAAATAAAGGAGTCAACTTTTTTTTGCGAAGGCGATTAAGAATTTTTATATAAAATTGAAGGAAACGAAGGAAGAAAAAGCATTTTTTTTTCATTGATTTTGATTATTGTGCTTCTTCGTTAACGAATGCACAAAAAAAACTAACAACGAAATTGTGTTAATTTTTTTTATTGATGTTAGTTTTGTTTTATTTAGAAATGGGATTTGTAGGGTTTTGGTTGGTCGTTCGTTCTGTAAAGAATGGTCTCCAGACTGTCTCCGGGGGTATAATTTAATTTTTTTTTTTTAATTATGCAATTTGCAATAATCTTTACGTAGTTTAACTAGGGGAAGCTGAGGTTGTAACTACTGACTGAACTGAACTGTCTGTGCTGTCTGTGTGCCAGACTGTGAATCTGACGGTCACTGTGTTTTGTGTTGTGGCACAAATTTCACGCCGAAACAAAAACATTCGTAACTCAAGTAAATTTATATATCGATTTTTAATTTTTTTTTTATCGATTTAAATATTTTTAACAGATTTTTATAATTGCGTTTTTCGGTAGTTTCAATTTTCCTCATAAAAAAATCAGTTGCTTAAAAATAAAGGTTACGAGAGTAAGAAAGGAAGGCCAACAAAATTAGATTTTTCTTAAACAATGGGAATATTTTTTTTCTGTTGCAGGGGTGTGGGGGTCAAAGTATATAAATTGATCTTCAGACTAGACCAGACTAGACTAGACTGCGCACACGCCAGTCGCACACGCGTAAGGGGAAGGGGTGATAACTGATAGTGATCATGATGATGATGCGGTGGCTGCTGCTGTGTTTGATAAGGAAGAAGCATGTTGCTTAAATGTTAAGAATTCTAACTTCAGGTGGTCTCCCATTATAAAGATAAAATAAAATACGTAATTTAAAAAAGAATTAACACACACAACACAACAACCAGCATTATTAGCATTATTGTTCAAATTTTGGAAGGGTAGTTCGTTTATTCGTTAGTTAGTTCAAATATGAATTAATTTGTTTCTCTTCATGTTGTGTTTTTGGGGCGTTTTTTTTTTCTTTATTAAAAGTCATAAGATAAAAGAGAGAAAAGAAAATGTACAAAAACAAAGCTTATTTTTAATATTTGTTATAGTTGAAAAATGCTGTTTGTGGTCTGTTTAGTTTAAGTTTCACTCCTTCGTCGCCCTGTGTTGTGTGTTTTTCTATATTTATTTGTTGAGACTACTCACTACGATTTTAAATTTTAACCATAAGAATCTGTTTTGATAAAAAAAATTGAAGAACAAAAAAATAATGGTTAACTAACTAAAATAATCAACAATCTTTGAAAGGTTTTAAGTTTAGCTTATTGAGGTTTTATAACAATAATGTGTTGTGGAGTGTTGATTGACTGCTGTTGTGTAACAAACATTAACAACTGTTACTTATTTGGCTTTCGTTATGATAGGTTTGGTTTAATTATTTTTTGTCAGTTTTTTTTCTGGAATTTCATTTGGGTTTTTTTTGGGGGGAGGGTCTGGTAAACGTGAACTGTTAGTTCTAAAATTTAACTAACTCCCTTCTATATTGCTTAACTTAATTTTTTTTTGTGTGTGTGTTGGGGGGGGGAATTAGTAGTTTTTCACCAAAAGTTTAAACTTTATAATCAAATATATTTTTATATTCAGATTTATTGTACGAAAAGTTGTCTGTGCCTTTAAATTTAAAAAAAATATCTACATTATTAATTTTCATTCCAATGTTTATGAAAGCTCTTAGGGGAAAATTTTATTTGGATGTTCCCTTCAGCAGCAGCCAGCCAAGAAGAAGCACTAGAGAGCAAACATTTCCGTTCATTGTTCAATTTTTCTTAACCTGTCGCTGTCTGTTGTCACTACTTACTCTCCACAACTCATTCGCCTTTTCTTAAAACAAGCATTAAAAATTAATTAGTTTCAAATTCTTTTCGTCTTGAATTTATTTTTAATGAATTTATTAATACATTTTTTTAAATCAAAATTTTATTAGTATAATGTAAATTAAACTTAGAAGAGTTTTTTTTCCTTTCATTTAACCAAAATTGAATAAGGAATTATTAAATAATTTAATTATTTGTATTCAGAATTCTTAATTCAATTTTGGTTAAAAGAAGAAGAAGAAAACTCTAATTTACATTATGCTAATAAAATTTCGATTTAAAAAATGTATTAATAATTATTATTTGGCAGTGGGCTTAATTACAAAATCAAACACAACAACCACGCGTTAAAACAAAAACGAGATGTGATGTGAGATTTAGGGTTAAGTCTAGAACATATTGATTGTTATGTTGAATGTTGACTGCAATCAGATTGTATCTACCTGCAGTCAGTCCAGTCACTTATTAGCATCAAAGGCACCAATTTACCATTACTTTCTTTTCATTGAGACCGAACAAAAAAATTTTTAAATCGTTAAAAAATATTTTAGCAAAAACATTGAAATCAATAATAATGTTCTTTTGCATTAAGGAAAACAGAAATATGAGGCGAGTCAGTCAGCCAGGTTGTTTTCACTGACAACCGTCAATGAGAAATTTGATTAGGCTGTTGATACATGCTCTGAAGGGTCTATTGCATTTCAGATGAATTTGCCCTATTTAGAACTCTTCAATTTTTAAA
>JAUZSX010330374.1:0-10000 GCA_034780655.1 Idiosepius hallami | reverse complement strand
TATTCAAACTTCTTCAAATCCCCAAGGGTCCCCGTGGGGTAGGGCTGGGGACCCTACCACACCATCCGCCTTTCTCCTAGTATCATCCTTATGAATATTCGAATGTTCATGGGGTGCCGGCTCAACCCGTATAGGGTGAATTCCGTTTTAAATAAAATAATAAATAATAATTTTCAGATGACTGAGACTTAGAATTCATTTAACCTAACTATTAATGTTGTAAATATAATAAGAGTAGAACTAAGTAACTTGCATAAAGATAATAATAAATACTCATTTAATAAACGAAGATAATATCCATTGTGATATACCAATGAAGATGAGAGCAGAAGTCTAGTTAGCTTAAACATGGATGACAAAAATGGGCTTATTGACTGATATGTGGGATGTATTTGATTTTTTTGTTTGTTTTTTTTTTCTATAAAAAAAGTTATATCATAATGAATAAATTAGATTTTTTATAATTTATACACGGCAAAAGATTCAGTATTAAATATCACAACAGAAACTTTATATGTGCATAAACAAAGAAGCCTAATTACAATTTCTTCTACTGTTATAACAATTCATCTATTACAAAAGCATTACTAAATTTTCTCTGGTGTTTTCAGGCCTTAGCTAGTGTTCGGGAAAGCTAACTAAACGAGTAATATTGTATATCATTAAGACGTTGCACAATTTTTGTTAAAAAAAAATGTAATATTTAAGAATAAATTCTTTAGGCGAAAAAAATCACTTTTAATTTTGTTTTCAGATGAAGAAGATTATAGGAGAACTGGTAGACTAATCATTCTTTGGTGCACTCACGTGTCGCAGCTCATGTGTCGCGACAAGGGAGATGAGAACCATTGGACCAGACAGTTTTGCTATAATTGGTTCTATAAACCGAAACGCCAAAATAGACGCAGTACAGCTGTCGATGGTTCTTAAATCAATCAGTTTTTCAATCGGATATTTTATCATAATCTAAAGTACTTGATCGTCAAGTTATGGAATTTTCCTTGAATATCCGGTTGTGAAAAAGTTCAATCATAATCTTTTTTATCAATTTCAATTTAATTTTGAGGAATATAACAGAAAAAAATTGTTTTAATTGGAGAGAAAATCTTTATACGAAACTAATGCAATAATTGTTAAACAGGGACATAATCAATTCAATATTGATATTTAAGTGAAACGATGTATTAATAGTAAATAACAACTATTCTTTGTTTTGTTTGATAAATCATTTTTTTACAGTTTCATCAATTTCGGCTTTCATATATTTTTCGTTTCTTATATTTTCCTTTATAAAGATGCGAATATGATGTTCACTGAAGTTTAAAGGCATGTTGTTATCGGGATAAAATTACTTTTAATTGTCTGTAAAAGCAGTGAAAATCATTAGTTGAAAACATTGTCGACTCGTGGGTAGGGAGTCAAACATCGGGATCGTAGTACACGAATTCGAATCCCCGTCGGTCCATTTATGTCATAATTGGACTAATACACTTGGGAAAGGTATAAATTCCCGCATTTCCTCCAGCTATAGTAGCAAACATTGTATTATTCAACAAAAAAAAAATACGAGTGTATACAATGATTGTTCTTGGCATTAAATGACCTAAAAAATTTGAAATGCCGTAAAACACAAACAAACAAAACATGGTCGATAATTCCGTAAGAAATTTTACATAGCAATTCTTACGCAATTTTTTTTTTTTTTACATAATAAGCCTTGGAAAGTTAGATCAACAGCTATACACCCTCATAAAGTTTTTAGGCAACCGAAACGAAATGTTATCGATATATTCCATTAGCGTTCTGTTATTTTTGCAAGTTATTTATTTTCGTCATACATCGTCAGATTGTATTTCTTTTGTTCCATTTTTCCATTTGGGTTTCCCATTGATTTCGGTGTGAGTATCCTCAAACACCCTATGAACGTCAGACGACAACACAGAGATTTGTTTATCCTCATGAAAGCTTATGTGCAACCATCAACACTTCTTAGAACTGCTGATAACAGTCGGAGCAAGAGTGCATTTATCCCAGTGATTTAACTGCTGCAAAATGTGTGTGTGTGTGTGTGTGTGTGTGTCATTGAATAAATATCTGCTAGAGGCATTGTTTAATTGGTATTAAAATATTTATTGATAAAGACTGACAATACCACATTTAAAATGTGTAATTAATATTTATATGAACATTATAGAAAGTAATGTTAAATTGGTATTATATAATTGAAAGCATTGGTATTATATAATAAAAAGCATTGTTTAATTGGTATTAAAATATTTATTGATAAAGACTGACAATACCACTTTTAAAATGTGTAATTGATATTTATATGAACATAATAGAAAGTAATGTTAAATTGGTATTATATAATAGAACATTTCTTTTCAGATGAGTGTTTTATAGAAATACCAAATCAATTTGATTCGTGTTGTCATGGTGACATTTTTCATATTCTGATATTGGTAATTGGATTTTTTTCTTGTTGTTTTTGCTTAAAAGCAAAATGATTATTCCACTATTAAAAATTACGAAGAAAACAAATTAACAACTATTTGTTTAGTGTCTGCCTGCACAAGCACGGATGTGTGTTCTTAATTCACCGAAACCCGTTAATCATAAATTTGATGATGATTCCCTCTTTAATCACACTGAATGTATACAGGGTTGGCCAATTAGTTAAATAATAATCGTTAATTAACCCGTTAATCATAAAATAAATATAAACTGCAATTTGCAAAACAATAACAAATTATTGTTTTAGGCTAAGTAAATATTTTCATCAATAATATTTAAAACGATTTTTGAATTATTATCAATATTAAGCCATATCTAATTATCGGATAAATCATTGCGAAAAACACTAGCGATTTTTGTCATCATAATTGTTCATTTATTGCTTCATTTGTAAAGTCTTCTGATTTTCTACATAATTTAAAGTCAATTTTTATCATATAATTGCCAATAATGATATGATCATCATAGTTTTGCTTTTATATATACCAAGGGCCATGCTTCGGGCCTCCGCAGAACCAACAATTGCGGAGGGGGGGCGCAAACTTCATAAAGGCCGCAAGGCTCCTTGGCTTCACAAATTAAAAAAATTACCAAATTATTTAAATTAACTAGAAAACCATTATCACACTTGAAATATACACTTATCAAGTCATCTCTCTTGCTGTCTATCTCTCTTTCTCTCGATATATATATTTGTAGAGCAGTCCTTACACACAGTGGCGGCTCGCTCATGTATATCTCTTTCTTCGAGTTTGCTGTCTTCTGTCAAGAAGTGGCAGTCACCATATGGTCCTTGATCGAAGGCTCCAGTGTGTTATAGGGGGCAATTTATCTTTTATGAGGAAAAAGGGCCGCAAGACCTATTCTGCGACGGGACCGCAAGGTGGCTAAGCACAGCACTGTGTATACCACGTGTTTAATAAATGATACCAATATTATTTTGGCTTTTAATGAAACAAATCATTCAGAGATAGTAAATAATGATATCATCTTAATGAATGAACGCCAATTCTACAATCATCGTCTACTAATAATAATATAATTAATATTATAATTATATAATAATTTTAACAACATTGCAGCGACTAACCAAGGATAATTATTTGAATTGATTTTGAATTTTATAAACCACTATTAAATTTGTAACCAGACCCAGAACTTATGATTATTATCTATAAAATAACATGCTCTAATAAATATCAATTTACTAGATCATATGCGTGTCATAATTGTAATATTCAGTTAAGAACAAATTACCTCTCTTTAGTAATTCTTAACTCAAGAGTGGCTTATCAGTAAAACAACTTTTCTGATTGTTCTTTAATCAGTGGCCACGCGAGGTAGCGTTTAACTTTATCCGCATCCAAAACGAAAATGAAATTACTAAAATACATAATTAATCGAAAATAATCATCTTAGATTTTATGTCACTTATGAGATAAGTTTATTTTTCTGTATTTTCCAGATTAATATATGTTTCTATTATTTGGCCTCTTCCCTCAGAGACGTCTGCGGTGGCTTGGACATGTCCCTTCGATTTAAGAATGTCTGCAAAAGAGACATAAAGTCTGGGGGTATAAGACCTGTTGACTTTGAAGCAACTGCTGCTGATCACGACTCATGGAGACTCTGAGCCGGGAGCAGCGTGCAGCTGGGCGAGGTGAAGAGGTTTGCCCAGTGGGATGAAAAAAGAAATCGGCGACGGCAGGCAGCATTAGTGGCAAAAACTTAGCGTTGTCATTTATGGGGGCACAATTTTCCAACAACTATCTATCGTCTCCAGAGACGGACGGGTGCCATTATTTGGTTTTAAATATAATTTTTTCCAGTAAACAAAAATTAAAGAAAACACTAATTTTTTCACTAAAACCGATGACATTTATGATGTTTCGACAAACCAATTTAAATGCCAATGTCATAGATACGGAATGTGCCTTACAACCCCTCTACCAGCAAGTTACTATAATTAAAACGTAGTAGAAAAACAAGAATAAAAATAAAAAGAAGAACAGTAAAGTAATGAAAGTAAGAAAAACTAGTTACTGATATTTTTTGGTGTGGTATGAAATATATTCCAATGTTCATTAAAAATGTCTGAAATCGTAATTTGATATTCTTAATTCTTCCTTCAAAGTCCGACGATAGAGAAAATGATCTTTCGTAATGTTATCTATTTAATATAGATTTAAGATTGGAGGATGGACAGTTTGTGGCAAACTAATTGGAAAATTATAGCTAGATAAAAACCCTTCAAAGCAATGTAAAGAAACAAAAGATTAACATTCAAGTGTAGGAAAAAAGAAATGCAAAAGAATCAAACTAAAAATAATAGAGTAATCTTGCAGGTCGACAAGGAAAATAGATATAAGATTGTCATACAAAAAAGAAAACTTAAGAAAAAGTAAGACATACACGCATTGTAAGTAACAACATCAATATGCCCATAGGTGAAAGTAACACTGAATTTTAAAGGCCCAGGTATTTAGAGCACGTAAAAATCTCCTTGTGTCTTACTTGGTTAAGTGCTCTACTAAGTAAATATGCTGTTTTATAATAGAATTTACTATTTATTGGTTTATTTAATTTTCTATATATCCATAATTCACAGTAACTTTTTAGACATTCTATAGGATTTAATAGTATCTTTAACATTAGGGGTTCTCTCGGCTATTACCTGTGACAGGGAAACAGTATTTAACAACAATGTAAATGAATATTTTAGAAGTTCTAGACAGATCCGTTTAGTACTAATTTGAACTCATCAGTTGAGCGACCCCAAAACTGAACCTTCGAACTCGCTCTTTGAAGAGTTACCCCTTCAATGATAGAGACATCAGTATGAATGCTATTCAACAAATAAAGTGAGTGTTTCTATATAAATATTTCTAATACAGATAAAAAAATATTTGGAATTAAAAAAAAATAAACTTGAAAATTAACTAACCCTAACCCTTCGGCGGTTAACAAGGACGACTGACGAAGAAGCATGCTCTAAGATTGAACAGTGGTCAGTCCTAAGGGTTTTTTTAATTTTTGAAGGGCGAAAAACAACTATGCATGACACCACGTTTCAACCGAAAAATCTCTACAAGTGGGCAAAATGGTTTTTGTTAGGATCAAAGACAGGACTGAGAGGCCTACAGAAGAGAGGTCTTCTGAGGAGATCGGACCGTCAATAATTTCATTTAGTCTGACAGAAGATTGATTATTGGTGATATTGCGAGGACTTTGAGCTTATCTGTTGGGACAGTACAAAAAATTGTCCACGATGACCTTGAATACTTGAAGGTCAGCTCCCAGTGGGTACCAAAGATGCTCACTGCAGGCCACAAACAGAGAAGAGTCAGTCGGTCCCAGCAAGGTCTCTTACAATCCATACCTTTCCACTTCTGACTTTCACCTGTTTGATATCTTGAAAACGTTCACGAGAGGCACGAGATTTGAAAGTGAAAATGAAACCAAAAAGAGTTGAGAAGGACTGGTTAAGACATCAACCCAAAGATGTTTTACGCTGAGGAAATACTGAAATTTGTGAATACGTGTAAAAGTGTGTGTTACGTATTTCCATGCTTTGTTTGGTACAAGTGAAAAACTTTGACAACGATTAAATTGATTTCAAATGATTGTTCTTTAATCAGTGGCCACGCGAGGTAGCGTTTAACTTTATCCGCATCCAAAACGAAAATGAAATTACTAAAATACATAATTAATCGAAAATAATCAAAAGATTCAGCGTTAAATTACGTCCACAAATATATATATTAATAAAAAAGAAAGTTGATTACCAATAATTCTACTCGATTTTTATATTACAAAAATATAAAACTAGTCTCACGTTTATCAGACGTAGTTAATATTCAAGTAAGCTGGCTGAATTCTTAATATTTAATGTCATTAAGATGTTCCATAACTAAAAAAAGATCAGTTTGAGAATAAATGCAAAAAACAGGATCGAAGTCAAAATAAAATTAAAGAGGTTATTTTCTTCAACCCCCAATATATTTTCTCTTTACTACAAACGGCAGTGCGTCTGCCACTCTTATGGCCTCAGGGCTAGATGCATATCATTTTGTATTTTTTAAGAACTAAACAGACAATGTAGTTAGAATGGCGGGCGCCATTCGCTGGGTTTTATCGTCAAGTTGAATAGAGAAGGATTAGTCTGGGCGCCAACCTGAATTCTGCCAATAGTGATAGAACTATCAGCTAAATAAGTTTTCATAGATTGATATGACGACCAGAACATAAATAAGAAGCGTAAAATTATTTTTTCATTGTTTGTTTATTTTATCTAGTTTCCATTTCATTTTGTTTTGTTCATATATTTATTTATCCATCTATTTATTCATTTATTTATTTTTAGAAAATAAACGAAAACGTCTGAAACCAAAAATGGTTAAAAATCAATTAAACTCAAAAGAAAAAAAAGAAACAAAAGAAACAAAAGAATTGAACGGACTTGGAAAAATCGGCGGGTTATTCCAAGTAACTGCATTGTTTAGAAGTATACCCGACATTCGTTGTTGGAAGTATTTTGCGTATTTATGAATTTGGTCTTCAATCAATTATTGGAATGCTGGTCATGTGGAATAGTATATCAATTAGCATCAATTCTGTTTGTTAATGTCATTTTTGTTTTACTTCATTCTAGGATTCAATTAAATGCTAAGAAACAATAAACCACGTCCTTTCATTGTATGAAAAGTAAGAATCGTAGAATTATTTATCTTCCCATTACATAGATTAATGTATCATTAGGGGAAATTATGTAAAACACCAACTTGATGTTTAGCTTGTCTTGGTTTCTAATTTGTGCTGAATCGCTAAACATTATCAAACACCATTTTAGAGCAGTAAAAGATATCCACAAGACACGTTGTTATTCATTGATTTTACAGATAGTTTGACTAAAACTGTTTCTAGCGGTTATTTTCTTTATGTTTTCTCTTAATTTGTACCAAGCTAAGTTTAGAAAATGTCGATAACCAGCGTCTAAGCTGGAGACAGTTTTTCATGTGTGCGCTGTTGAGTGAAGCAAAGGTGTTCGAACTGATTAGTTTGTGTCAAGGACATACATTTTTATTTGCTGATAATTAAGCGTTAATAGAATTTTGACATTTCAAAACCTTTAATATTGCCATTGACACTAAATGTAGACATTGTAAATTAGTATATTTAGCTTTGTTGATCAATTTGTGTTATTAAAAGACGCATAAAAATAAAAATTAGAGCAACTTAATCCTTTGAATCATGACTTATCAATATTGCCAAGTAGTCACTCAGAGCCGTTGTATTAGAAGAACATTTAGCCAAAATAATCGTGTGTCTTTTTTCCTTGTCTTGTCAGTGCTGATATATTGGCCTCTTAGAGACATTGCAATTATAATAAATCAGTTTACAATCTATTCCGTGTGTGGGCAACCTAAGCCAAGCTGGCCAAATCTGGTTTTGAAAGTCCTTATATTCAGTGCTTGCTGTGCATAACATTTATAATGTATATGCAAACACATATAATGTCCACATTAAAACTTTTTAATGATGAAATCTTTTATTGAGAATCAAAAATAATTGAATGGTAGCATATCAATAGTTATCAGTATAAATTTATTTTGAAATATTGGATATATTGCATAGATATATATGCACGTGCCTTCTGTTTATGGTCCCGGTCATTCTAAAAAACAAAATTTGGCCTAAGCTGCCCATGTATATCTAAGTTTATCAACTCCTTCAAACAGTATGGCCTTTTTTTTAATATTTGATATAATAGACAAAAAGAAATTGGAAACATTAAACTTCAAAATATCATTTTAAAGAATTTATCCACCACGGGAGGCTTTAATTATCTCAATAGTAAAAAATTGTTTGTGATAATTGTTATTTGTGACACACTTATGCACTAACGAAATAATATCAAGATATTTTTAATAATATTGAAAATATAGAAAATAGGGTTTGATAAGTCGCTAAACAAAGAAACCAAACTTTTGAAAAACTAATTATTATTTCATTTTGGCTTTGATTAATGCATTGTGTTTACATTTAAAAAATGATAAGCAGCGCTTTTTACGGTGGGTACGGGGTTCAATTTGAAGATAATACATAAATTCAAGGCAAGAATTTCTACTGCGTCCATTATTCTTGATATTTCATTACTATCTACGATTTCCCAGAAAAATAGATTTGTTTTGAAACCTACATGTTGAAAACATGTTAACCAAAATAGTTATCGGCATAAACGTTGATTAAAATAGAATCAATAGCTCTCAGTTTGATAATAATAAATACATCAATTTCGGGAACGCCCAGATTGGTAATGATAGGGCCGAGGATGACGCAAAGTACATACGAGACTTACTTCCAAATGAACACAAGAATAACTGCATTCTTTATATAATTATCTTGCATCTAAGACAGTAACCCATTAAATAAAAATGCTCCATTGCATCGGACCTCGTGGTCATCACTAACTTTTGTACAAGTCAACAACTCCTACGCATTATTTAAAGAGCGATACGCATTTGGCTTAGAGTTTGAGCACTGAGATATAGAAGAATATAAGTTTACTATTTGTTCTTGTCTATCAATTTGCCTGCGGATGGAATTGGAAGTCCGTTTTGTACTTCGGGTTACTTGTTTATTTCCCAGCTGTGTAATTAATTTATGTTGCTAACAAGTTTTAAAAGATGAATCGCAAAAACTGAAATTTCAAATGGCGATCTATAAAGAATATCAAAACACTAAGACTATAGAGAACAATTATCTAGAGGGCTATATTAATGAATGTTAACAAAACAGCAAACGTTTCAATCCTAACTAGAAATTTTCTTTTTATTATTTTACAGAGTTGCACTAATCATCCGTAAACACTGAAAAAGGCCCTGTATCCAACTGGCAAATTATATATATAAGACTTAAATAGATCACTATTGGCCAGCGCAGTTTCCAAAATGGCCTTGTGCCAAACTTGGTTGGTGATGCTGCTCACCAAAAAAATATGATATCGATTACTATTTGACATTAGAAAATCAAGAATCCAAGAACCTTCTTTAAACTTGGAAAATTTCAGAAACTTTTCCCGATTTTTTTTTTCTTTTAAGATAATTTTTTATTTCGCCGTGTCATGACACCTAAAGAAATTAGATAATCAAAACAGCAGAGTGTTATATTTTAAGGTATTCAGTCGGTGTCAATAGATCAGCTGATGAATTATTAAATGTATGTAAGCTTGGAAAAAGTATTTGTTGTGTTGCTTAACGGCAAGCTTATGAAGATGATAAGGTTTGATAGAACATGTGACGGCGGGAATTGGTATTTGAATTAACAGAACTGCCGGGTGAATGACTTCGATTCAAGGACGCTCGCTGAACATTGTATAAGAATAAAAAAAATCCTGTTAACAATGCTGTTAAGATGAAAACGAAAGAGAAAGGGGAATAAATTGGAGCAGAGATAAATGCAAATGAACATGAAAAAAATATCCGGA
>JAUZSX010330364.1:0-11078 GCA_034780655.1 Idiosepius hallami | reverse complement strand
TATTTTTTAAATCCGCGAAGCTCTGAACCCGTGAAAGTGGAACCTCGCTAGTTCGCGGTTCGAAAATCCGCGAAGCTCCGAATCCGCGAAAGTCGAATCGCGAACTAGCGAGTTTCCACTGTATTACGGTGGAAACTTTAACAGAATTCGTAATCTTTAACAAAAGGCTTGTTTAGCAGCGAAGCTGGAGTAGTGGTAAAAGCTTGGACTCTGGAATTGTATTACACGAGTTCAAATCCTGATTTATACCATACATTTACTTTCAACTGTCTCCAGAATATGAGATTCGTTAACTTGGGAGAGTAACTCATCTAGGTGTAAGGATAACACTGAATAAAAAAAAAACTAGGATGGATGAGATACGTTAACGCAGTCAGAGCAATTTTTGTAGCTCTTCAATAAAAAAAAAAGAAGGAAATAGGTGGCATTACTTTTAGAACGCAATCTTCATGTAATTTGATGGATTGACCTTTGACCTAACTTTTACAAACTTTCATAAAATTCATCTCTTGTTTGCCAACCTCAGGCCACTGGCTATACACATCCAACCAATAATCAATATCTTTTATTAAAGACCAGATAATCACGTTTTGGTAAAGAGAAAAAACTAAGACTACATCGTTTGGATACCGTTCAAACTCAGAGAGTCTGATTGTGGCATTTTATTGTCCTCGCACGAAAGTGCCGGATACAAAATCTAGTCAAAACTGTTGTATTTACGTTTAAGTTGCTTCGGGTAGATGAGACTCAATACCTCGAGAGGATAACTTACCTAGGTGAAGAGCAACACCGATTACAAAAGCCTAAAGATATAATGAGCACATAAAAATAACCTTTGGTTAGAGCTCAAACTGTTGTATTTACATTTAAGTTGCTTCGGGTAGATGAGGCTCATTAACTCGAGAGGATAACTTACCTAGGTGAAGAGCAACACCGATTACAAAAGCCTAGGGATATAGTGAGCACATAAAAATGACCTTTGATTAGAGATCGAACAAGTAACAATCACCTGTGACAAACGTTTTTTTTTTGTTCATGCGAAGTTTTGTGAATAACACAACATTCGCTATTTATTACTATTATGGTGAGAGAATGACTGCTTAAACAGAGAATCGCGTCTGGTTAAATAATGCCATTCAGATGGCTACCTGAAGTACCCAGAGTCCAACCACTATTAAGTGGAGGGGTGTCACACACAACAATTACATACATTGAGGTAGACATAGGGATTTATGCCTCTCCCAAAGGTATTGGTCCAAACATCAATGTAAACAGAATTACTGAGATTCACGCTGACGTCATACACTGCCTACCCACTTCCCCATGTAGAATGTCTCTAAAAGGTTTTGAGGGAATGAATGGGGACATTTTTAGAGTAGAGATTAATTCACAGTCACACAGAGGCAGGAGCAATTCTCAAGATCTTAAAGAAATAAAATCACGAAAAAATGGGAAGGAAAAAAAATGACACCAAGAAATATGAAAAGTTTCAAACGTCTGTCTTAACCTTTTAAACCATAAAAAACGATATATCGGCCCTGGCGACTTAAGGCAAAAGAAGACAAACAACGAACGATATTTCAAACAACGAACGATATTTCAACTTCCACTTTTGGACTCTGACTTACTAATATTACCAAGTAGTCACTCAGAGAGCCGTTCTATTAAAAAAAAATAATGGGGTCGAAATGTCAGTGTATCTTTTTGTCTTTGGTTATTAAGGTCGATATATCGGCCTCTTAAGGTCGAAAGGGTTAATAAAGTGATTGGGATCGATATCCACGAGATCATTAATTACCACATACCAGAGAAATGATAAGAAGTAGACGAGGAGCCTCGATACCGAGAGATTAATACGTGAGTTCACATCCCGGTCACTCACTCTCAGAATAATTGTTGCATCATTTTTGTTGTAATATGTATTGGGGTATGAGCGCGGTGATCGTAACGTCCCATTATATACGGAGGAAAAATTATCCCGACCAATAACAGAGCAGGAAGGAGATTTCTCAGCCTATTTTGGGAACCCAGACACAGCAGATTTTCTCACTTCACTACAATTCCAGGCTGGTTATCTGAATAGAGGGAAAGTGGCGATTCATACCTTTCCCAAGAGTATTAGTTCAAATGCGAACGTAAACGGGACAAGGGGATTTCGAACTTGCATAATACGATTCTGAAGTTCGACTGCAAGTCCATTGCACCAAGTGGACCAATCCGCGCATCTTTTGTTTTTGTAAAAACTACGTGTGGCCAAAAAAAAAAAACGTTTATAAAAGATAATTGTTCTCGGCCTTAAATGGCCTAAAAAAGGTTGATATGCCGTAAAACGAAAACAAACAAAACAAAACTCGGTTTTGATGTCTTTTGCCATCTAATTCTTTCTCTTTCCCTGTCCCTTTATTAATCTCTTCTTTGCTTTTTGGCTTTCATTTTATTAATTCTCTCTCTCTCTGTCTCTCTCTCTGTCTCTCTCTCTCTCTCTCCCTCTCTCTCTCTCTCTATCTCTCTATCTCTCTCGTGGAAGTCCATTTGGCCTAGTGGGTAGGTAGTCAGACTTTGGAATCGTCGTCTGCGAGTTCGAATCCCAGTCGTTCCATAATTGTACTAATACCCTTGGAAAAGATATGAATCCCTATATTCTCTCCATCCGTGGGTTAAATAGCGAACACTGTTGTTAGAAAAAAAAACATGTGTATACAATGATTATTCTTAGCATTAAAATGACCTTAAAAGGTTGATATGCCGTAAAACACAAATAAACAAACTCTCACTTTCTCTCTTATAATTTTCTCTCTCTCTCTCTCTCTAATTGTATCTCTTTAACTATCTCTCTCTCTTTCTCTCTCTCTCTCTCTCTCTCTCTCTCTCCAACCGTCTCTCTCTCTCTCTTTTCTTTCCATCTCTAAAACATGCACACACACGAATCCTCCTCGCCTAAATTCTTTGGTATGATTCCCCACCGGTTCTTCTAAAGAAAAAAAAAATATCGATTTGTATGGAAGACTAAAAGGGAAAAAAAAATCATTTCAACAGAGAAAAGTTTGCAATGTGGAAAATGTGTAAATTAATTACACAGAGAAGAAAAAAGGATAAAACATTCTAGGCGATAAAGGAGAAATTATTTTATCACTAAGATTAATTCGTAATCACGTCTGTAAAAAAAGCCGATGAGACTCTCAAAGATTAAAGAAACTAAAAGAAAGTGAGCCCCTGGGCAAATACTTGGAGTTAGGAATCTCAATACCAAAGTTCAAATCCCAGTTCAGTTTTAATAAAGGAACCCTTCATTCGTTCAGCTGAGGTTTAAATAGCGTAATTACTTTTTTTTTCAGAGCCCTTGAGACGAGGCTTGATAATTGGTACGTCTATTTTAAAAACTATGTTTCACATCCTCATTATTGTTACAAACATCTACATCTAATAAAATAAATGGTCAAATTGCAAATTAGTCACGAAAAGCATAGTCTTCGATAAAAGCATATTATCCGAGTCATACTAATAACTACAAAATTAAAAGACCCATATTGTCCCTGCTTTACTAATAACTACAAAATTAAAAGAAATGGTAAAATCGCAAAATTTTCAAGTCAATGCAAAAATAATATTAAATTATAGGATATTGTCACAGCAATATTAATAACTACAAAATTAAAAGAAATGGTAAAATCATAAAATAGTCAAGTCAATGCAAGAATAATCTTAAATAAAAGCATATTGTCCCAATCCTAGTAATTGCTCTTCTTATAACAATTTATTTAGAAAATTAAAGATTTTATTAATAAGTTAACTTTTTAAGCCTAAATGACATTAAAATCCGACGTATCGGTTAAAAACCCAACTAGCTAGCCAACCAAATATGTTTTTGAAAAAGGGAACAATTGTATTTTTTGAAAGTCCTTTTACTAAGATCGATAATTCCGTGAATAGTATTCTCCATACAATACCTTCCATTAGCCATTACATTAATAGTATTTTCCAAGAAAGAACATTTTATTCGTCATTCAGCAGAAAAGAAATCAAGGAAAAATACCTGATATCTTGTCATTTATTATAAAGTTTTTAAAACCTCGTAAAATATCCATTTTTTCTTATACCTCGTAAAAACCTTCTATTTTTATACACCTTGTAAATTACTTAAGTTTCCCAAATCGCATAAAAATTTATGTTTTTTTTGTACACCTCATAAAATATCTGTTTCTTTTTTTTAACTTCAAAAATTTCCTATTCTTATGTAGTAGTGATGTTATAAATGACTCACCGCCAGAGCGTTCACGGTTTTACCTGTTGTGTCCGATGAAAGTGAGGAGGGGGAGAAAACCAAAATAACGGTGCCCACAAGTTTAGGTTCTCCGTGATAATGTAGGCTCCCTCCTATGCAAATGAGATAGACTCTTAACTCTATAATAGCAAGCCTATTTTAGGACTCAGTGTTAATACAAAAATGAGAGTCTCACAGAATACGTCGATTACTAGTTTTAATTTATAACTTTAATTTTTTTTATCAAATTCAACTAAACCTTATATTCAAAATATCTTATAAACATTTTTCTGCCAAATCCCAATCTATTTCTGAACCTAAAATTTCTGATTTTAATAAATACTTAAAAATTAAAATTACTTAAGTTCCGTAAAATACCTTTTCTAAAATTCACACGACGCTTGTTTTTATAAACCCAATGAATTACCTAATAACCTAAAATCATGTTAAAAAATCTGTTTTCGTAAAACTCATCAATAATCAAAATATTTTGCAAATTTCAGAAATAGGACTGTGCCAATATTCTTTTATCAAAAGAAATATATATGTCCCATCCCTAGTTATCACGCCTGTGACAAGAATATTCTTTAACGAAAGCATGTTGTCACAGCCCTAGTAATAATCGCAGTTGAATATACTGAGCGTGAATACTAGAGGTTCAGAGGCTGTCTATCTGATTCACAACAGATATTACATCTAAAAAGCTGCTCAAGTGAGTTGGAAGCCAAGGTGGAAGTATCAAAGGTCCTATTAGTTATGGTCAAGACTGAATTAGTACATCATCATCATGATATTGAATTGCTACAGAATAAAAATAAAATGGTAAAATCGCAAAAGAGCTGAATAACAACATGAATATACTTTAATAAAAGCATATTTTAACAGCCGTAATAATTAAATAAGTAGAGAATTAAAAGAAATTGTAAAATTGGAAAATAATCATGTAATGAGAAGAATTCTCTCAAATAAAATCATATTATCACGACCCTACCATAAACAAGCGAATTAAAAGAAATGGTAAAATCGCAAAATGCTCAAGTAACGGCAAGAATATCCTTTAATAAAAGCCCTACTTATCAAGTGTCTAAGGCCTTCGAATGTACATTTTTCAGTAAATTTATTATCTTGACAAAACCGACTTAAGCCTTTAGACTCTAATGGGCTGATATATCGGCCTGGAAGACATAAGGCAAAAGAAGACCCAAACAAACTTTTTTATCCTAAAATTTTCCTCTGATTTAAATTCCCTGAGTGACTACTTGGAAATTTTGATGAGTTAGGGTCGAAAGAGTTAAGAGCAACAAATAATTTAAATCTTCCTCCTTTCTTTCATTTTATTAATTTCTTTATTATTTAGGCCTGGTGTTTGTTCTTACTTTGTGTTTTAGGGGGAATTGTTGGTACATCGTGCATAAGCCTTAAAGAATAGTGTTCTTTTAGCATGCACGTACATCGAGAGAGCGTCAGGGAAAATGTTTGAACAGGCTCCATTAAAGATGGCCTCTTCACTTTTCGATCCTGTACTCTTATCTTTAAGCTAAAACCAAGTTCCGTTAATTTCTTTTCTTTTGAATTAATTGTTAATTTCTTTTTTTTTTCATCTTCGTTTTGTTCTTCTGGGTCTTTTCTTCCTTATTCTTTTCCTTCTTCTTCTTAATATTATTATTTCTCCCGTCTTTTTTTTTCCTTCTTTTTTTCCATCATCATATTATTTTTCTTCTTCTTCTTCTTCTTCTTCTTCTTTTTCTTCTTCTTCTTTTTCACTCTCATGAGAGGCTTATAGACCATTCCACTTTACATGAACTACAAAGAAAGACTAATTCTTGTTTTCTCTTTCCTTTTGGGTTTTCATTTCCTACGCGGAACTTTTCAACAAATGAATACTGACATTTTTTTTTTCTATGGAACCAAATCTATTTGCCTTATTTGTATTTTTTATTCGTTTTTGTATTTAATTGATTATTTATTTATTCGTTATTATTATTATTATTATTATTTATTTATTCGTTATTATTATTATCATTATTATTATTATTTATTGATTGATTGATTTTTTTGTGTTGGCGTTTTTTTAAAGAATTTTTTGTGGAGTTAGAGATTTTATTTTAGACTTTTCCTTTTAGTTTGAGAAAGAAATAGCGTCTCCCTTGCACCCTAAGAAAATTCAACTTTTGTTGGTTCAGTGTGTAGCTTAGGGTCCCCTAAAATGGTTCTGCCTCTTAACAAAATTTTAACTCACTTGTACTTTTTTTAACATGCAGAGCTTGTGTAGGTGACCGTAAGCTACACTCTGAACCCACCAGAGATAATGTAACTTTAGTGGGTTCAGAGTTTAGCTTAGGGTCCCGTAAACATGGTTCTGTATATTAACAGAATATACTTTCTCTCTTTCCTTCCTCTCTCCCCCACTTTATTCATTCCTCCCATTCTTCCTTTAATTTTTTCATTCCTCCCCCTCTCTCTTTCACTTGCTTCCTTCTCTCCCTTCTTTTCTCCCCTTCCTTCCTTCCTTCCTTCCTTCCTTCCTTCTTACTCACTTCTTTCTTTCTTTCTTTCATCCCTCCCTCCCTTACTTCCACCCTCTTTCACATTCTTCCTTCCTTCCTCTCTCCCTCTATTCCTTCCTTCCTTCTATCTATCTTTCTTTCTTCATTTCTCCCTTCCTTTCTTCCTTCCTTCTTTCATTCCTTCTTTCCTTCCTTCTTACTCACTTCTTTCTTTCTTTCATTCTTTCTTTCATCCCTCCTTCCCTTACTTCCACCCTCTTTCACATTCTTCCTTCCTTTCTCTCTCCCTCTATTCCTTCCTTCCTTCCCATCCCCCTCTATTCCTTTTTTCCTTCCTTCTTTCTTTCCTTCTATCTATCTTTCTTTCTTCATCCTTCCTTCCTTCCTTCCTTCTTTTCTTCCTTCTTACTCCTTTCTTTCTTTCTTTCTTTCTTTCTTCCCTCCCTCCCTTACTTCCACCCTCTTTCACATTCTTCCTTCCTTCCTCTCTCCCTCTATTCCTTCCTTCCTTCCTTCTATCTGTCTTTCTTTCTTCATTTCTTCCTTCCCTCCTTCCTCTTCTCCATCCTTCCTTCCTTCCTTAATTCCACCCTTTCTTTCTTCTTTCCCCCTCCCTCTTTCACTCGCTTCCTTTCCTCCTTTCTTTCCTCCTCCCTTCACAATTTTATCCCTTCTTTCTTACTCCCTTCTTCCTTTCTTACATCCCTCCCTCCCTCCCTTACTTCCCCTCTCGCTCATTCTCCCTTCCTCCCTCTTTATTCCTTTCCTCCTTCCTCTCTTCTATCTTTCTTCTTTCATTTCTCCTTTCCATTTTCCTTTCCTTTCTTACCCCCTTCCTTCCTTAATTCCACCCTTCCTTTCTTCTTTCCTTCTTTCCTTCCTCCCTATATCTTTCACTTGCTTCCTTCCCTCCCTTCTTTCTTCCTCCCTTCCTCGTTTTTCCCCTTCCTTTCCTCCTTCCTTCCTTTTTTCTTTCCTTCTTACTCATGTCTTTCTTTCTTTCTTTCTTTCATTCCTCCCTCCCTTCCTCCCTCTCTTTCCTCCTTCCTTCTTCTTCCTCTTTATTCCTTCCCTCCTCTCTCCCTTCTCTATTTCTTCCTTCATTTTTTCCATCCTTCCTTCTTCTCTCTTCCTTCTTTCCTTTATTTCTTCCTCTCTCCCTTCCTTCCTTCTTTCTTCCTCTCTCTTTCTTCTTTCTTTCTTCCTCTCTCTCTCTTCCTTCTTTCTTCCTCTCTCCCTTCCTTCCTTCTTTCTTTCTTCCTCTCTCCCTTCCTTCTCTCTTCCTCTCTCTCTCACTTCCTCTCTCTCCCTTCCTTCCTTCTTTCCTTTATTTCTTTCATCTTCTCTGCAAACGAAACTTAACTTAAAAGCAATCCAAGCAATCTTAGAGACCCGCCACTTTTTTTTTCTATCTAAAGTTTTTAAGTCAAAAGGTGACAAGAAAAGAACTATGGAAGAAGAACCACGTTGCTATAATATTCAAAAACTTGCAGAAAAGTGCTTTCTCTTGCGAACAGAAAAACAAATAATAATAATAATAATATTTGGATATAAAACCCGGGAAAAAAAAAAACAAATTAAAAAACAAAATAACATTACGAACATCGAATCTGTATTTTTTTTTTCTTCCCATGGCGGCAGCGCTTCTGAATTCGGTAACATCGTTCAAAATCTCCAAGAGCCTGAGTAAACTTTGGCTACAAATGAAAAATGTTCTTTTAGATTAGGATCCGGCTCTCAAAAATAAAGACACTAAGAGGAGAGACATCTTTTTTCTTTTGAATTATTTATTTTATTTCTATTTTTTCTTCTTTTCATTTTTTTTTTCTTTTTACTTGTGGTTATTGTTACGTATAATGTTTCGCATAGCGTTTGTTTCGTAGTTTTTAGTTTGTTTTTTTTTTACTTTGATTTTTTTTTTATACTTCTGTTTGGTTTTATTTTTTCAGGAAGTTTTGTGCAGAATTATTTTTTGAAGGTGTTTTTTTTTTCTATTGCAATTTTGTTAGTGTTTTTCAATTCGTGTTTTACATATATTTTTCGCATCTTTTGAAAAATATTTTTTAAAGGCAATTTTTGGTTTGTACTGTTTGTGTGAGCTTTATATATTTATTTATTGGTCTTTTTTGCGGGATTTGTTTTGATTTTTGGTTAGAAAGGGTTATTATATTTTTTGCCATTCTGGCGGTTTAAAAAAAATCCTTCGAGTTTTTAGAAAAGTTTTAATTGGTTTTGATTTTATCGGATAGAATTTTTATTCCATTTATTTATCTTTTGTTTTTTTTGGTGGGGTCTTTTTTAAGCTTTTTTAAAAAATATTTTGTTTTTTTTTGTTTTTGTGTTAGTTTATTATTATTATTCATTTAATTTTTCTTTTTTGTGAGATTTTGTTGGTTGGATATTATATTTACTTGGTGAGCACCAATCCAAGTTTGGCACAAGGCCATTTTTACGTGCTCATACCCGGGCTTTTTACATTCAGTGTTACCCTTCGCCTAGATGAGCGGCTCTCATGAGGTAACGAGCCCCATCAGCCCGAGGCAGCTAAAGGTGAATGTAATGATTTTGACTGGGATTTGAACTCGTGTAATACGATTCCATAGTCCGAGATTTTACCACTGCCCCAACTCACCACCTCCTCTGGTGGTTCGACACGACTAAATGGACGAATGGCAAAAGCAATGAATAATTCAAATATTTAATGCGAGAAAAGGTTATCGATTTCGTGTTTCTCCAAAAGCTTTCTGGACAAAGCTTTGAATTGGTCAGAGGAAGTGACCAGTAAAGAAAACTGGTCGGAAAGCTATAAAAATGGAACGTGGAGAGTGTTAATGGTGAACCTTTGTTGTAAGTTATCTGATAGCCTGGGGTTCTCTCCTCGACAATTAAATATTGAAATTCAATTCAGATGGATCTGTTAACACTTTCACAGTGACATAAACACGAACAAAACTTTTCTGCCCGGTAGCCATTGTTTACACTCCATCGGGGGGGGGGGGTATACAGCCTGCAACAAAAAATAAAATAATAAATCATTGTTCTTCTGAAGCATCATTTAATATATAATAAATAATTTTTAAATAAAGGCTTAAATGATGCGTTATAAGGCTTTTTATTTGGTATGTAATATTTCGGAGCTATCACTGCATTTTCAAACTTCTTGTTATGCTGGTCTTTTAATGCTTATATTTATATTTTCCTTGTTGTTTCTTTCTCCGTTCTGTTTGATTCTTCTGAAATCTTTTGGAGAAGGAGAAAGAAACAACAAAAAATAAACACTTATTTTACGGTTAAAAACACCTGAAGACAGTCTGAAGGACACTAGGGCGAAACGTAGCGTAGAAACCTTAAAAACCTACTAAGATTAGGACAAAAGTCCAAATAATAAAGTTAATTCCTAAATTATGAAGCCTTATCTCAAACGTAGTGTAGAAACAGCAAAATTACCAAGATGAGGACAAAAGTCCGAATAATAAAGTCAATTCCTAAATCATGAAGCCTCATCTCAAAAATAAAAATAAACTATAATGAATCTCTTTCCTTCTTTTCCTTTCTTGTTTCTTTCTTTCTTCTTCTCCTTTCATTTTTTATCAAAAAGAAAAGATTCATGTCCCAAAAATTCACATCAGCACAACCCTGTTAGAGAGAGACGATTGGTTAACTTGATTCGGATGTCGAAAAAACAGCTTTTCGAACTCGGTTCCTAAACGGATGAGGTTCGAGAACCGAGGTACCACTGTAATTAACGAGGAAGACACTAGACCTGGGTTTCACAGATTTATTGCAATGAGGTCGGAAGATTTCACTTATGATTTACATTATACATTGAAAGGAAAATATGGATAGCTTCATCGATCAGTTGGTCTATTTTGGCTTTTCTGTGCCACCATAGTAAGAACTGAAACTAAAGTATTCTAATCTTTTTATTCTACATCATAAATGGCGACGAGAATCTTTCCATTTTTGCTCAAGATGTTTACAGTTGGTCTTTAGTGGTCTTTTATTCTGCTTTTGTAGAAGAACCACTAAGATTATACGAGAAGATGAATAACAAAGACTTTCTTTTTTTGTATTGTATTGTTATTATTATCATTTTTTGTTAGAGACACATTCTGTTTAGCAATTCCTTTTAACTAGAATAAATTCACTTATTTATGTATGCATTTATGTATCTCTCTCTCTCTCTCTTACACTCTCTTTCTCTCTCTTCTCGGCCTCTACATACATACACACACAATCACACACAACACACACACACATCTGTATATATATATATATATATATATAAATTATATATATATATAAATATA
>JAUZSX010330353.1:0-11080 GCA_034780655.1 Idiosepius hallami | reverse complement strand
AAGAAGAATGTAAAAATTAAGAAAATAAAGAATAATTTTTTAAGGTTAATATTTGTGTCTACTTTGTCAATAATAACTACCAAATCTCACAAATATTACAGTACAAAGGAATATTTATATTATTTATCTTTTTGTTATTGTTTGTGTGGTGTTGAAGGTTATTGAATTTGTGAATGATTCCTAATTGAGTGGCCTTCTGTTCTATGAAAATAGTTTCCCATAATGGCATAGCACCGTATTCGCGATAATTTAGTGATAAAAAAATATATAGTAAATTAATTAACGATTATTTTGAGTTAATGGAAACGAATAAAAATTCAAGGGGTGCAATTCTGAGTGGCTTTAAGAAAAAAAAAGAAGAGTTCTCTCCCTTGTTATAAATTTAAGTCTCGTGTCCAAAGTTACTGAATAAATTTCCTGTGTCGAGCTGTTATGTTATCTAAAAGAGAACAGTCAGCCCGCATGGGGACTCGAACCCCTGATCCCCAGATAACTTGTTTCTTGCTATAATTTTGAAATAAACTCCATACCATACACTAATATGTAGACAAGCCTTTAGCACTATGCATTAAATGAAAATATAATATTGAATTTTTTATTCAAAAATATTTAATTCATTAAATTTAATTTTTTTCAAAATATTTTAAATAATTTTCCGCCATTAGAAAGCTTTATAAATTGTTTTTTTTTATGAAAAAAAGGAATTTAAATTCAATTGTTTCCTAAGTTTCTGAAATTTAAATGAAAATATGGAGCATTTCTTTGCGTAATGAGTTTTTAATATTTTCAAGTTTATTATTTATTGCTATTTTTTTTTAATGTGTGATTATTAATTGAATTTGGTTTAAGAAAATATAGATTTTTTAAAAAGTTTTTTTAAACTATTGGAAAAAAGCAAGAGTCACTTTGAGATTGAAAGTGAATAATTTTGACATATGTGGTTGGTGGTTGTGCTACAAAATGGCTGTTGTGCTTGTGTTCTAATGAATACAAAAATTAATCGTTATCAGAACCAGGGCTGTTCTAGGGCCCCCGCGATTGCGGTGGGGCGCAAGAAGACCCATAGGGGCCATAAGACTCCTTTACTTCATAGATCTCTAATAATTAAAAAAATTACCAAATTAATTTGAATTAATTAGAAAATCATCCTTGCTCCCCTCGCTTCCACCTGCTCCTCTCGCCATCCCCGCTCCCTCGCCATCCCTGCTCCCCTCGCTATCCCCTTTCCCCTAGCTTCCATCTGCTCCCCTTTGTCATCCTTGTACCTTTTATTACTTTCCTGAGTTAACTAACACGAAACCAACGAGATCAGCCCGGCCTTGACTAACACCATCTGCCCGAGACTAGGTTTACTTTAAGTTGCCCCGGGCAGATGGTGTTTGTTAACTCAAGAAAGTAACTCATTTAGATGAAGGCAACACTAAGTACAAAAGCCTAGGGATATAATGGACAAGTAAAAATGGCCTTGTGCCTTACTTGGGTTGGTACCCGACTAATTAAATATAACATCTTTATAAGATCTATTGTTGTGATATTTTATATTCAATATCACAAAGTTTGTTTATTCAGTTTCGAAGGTTTCGAATATTATTTTCTATTCTTTTTTTCTTCGTTCTGTTGTTTAGATTTTTTATTTATTGAATTTTTATTGAAAAAACAAATCAATATATTTGATCTAAAACAGAAAATTCATTAATTTTAGTAGTTTTTAATTCTACACCAAAATTGTTTTTGTAATTTACACTTTTCACTTCACCTGGGCAATTCTAAGTTAGCCTTTATATTTGAGAGCGGGAAAGAAAGAAAATAAAGAAAAAGAGAGGGAGAAAGCACAAGAGAAAGAGAGAGAAAGAGAGAAAGAGAGAGAAAGAGAGAGAAAGAGAGAGAAAGAGAGAGAGAGAAAGAGAGAGAAAGAGAGAGAGAGAAAGAGAGAGAGAAAAAGAGAGAGAGAAAGAGAGAGAGAGAAAGAGAGAGAAAGAGAGAGAAAAAGAGAGAGAAAGAGAGAGAGAAAGAGAGAGAAAGAGAGAGAAAGAGAGAGAGAGATAAAGAGAGAGAGAGAAAGATAGAGATAAAGAGAGAGAAAGAGAGAGAGATAAAGAGAGAGGAAGAGAGAGAGTGAGAGAGAGAGAAAGAGGGAGAGAGAGAGAGAGAGAGAGAAAGAGAAAGAGAGAGGGGGAACCGGGAATTAGGGTCGAAATAGAGATTGAATGATGATTGTGTTTTTCGTGATTATTTTCTACATTTCTTTATTTTTAAGTTGAATCCAATCCTGTCGCCCTGGGCTAATAAAAAAAAATCAAGCTAAATAAAAAATTAATGAAACGTTGAAAATTTTCAAAAATCTCTTCAACACTAAACACACACACACATATATATATATACACACACTCCTCACGACTACTACTACTACATTTGAAGAATTCCTTAAACCTTAATTACTTCCTTCTTAATCAGTGACGGTGAATTTTATGGAATAAGAAATATTTAAAAAAATAAAGTGTTTATTTATTTATTTATTTTTTGATTCGTCGTATATTTAGTAAGATAAAATATTTTTTTGGTGACTACTTGGCTAGTTGTATTTGAGATTTCAATATGGGTCAAGGACAAGGACATACAATTCCAAGTTGTCCTATCCCTACTTTTGCCTGAGGAGAGAGAGAGCCACTAATTCAATTTTATCTATTACACACGGGCAAGGAAGGCGGTACGGCACGACGAGTGCTGCTGCTGCTGCTGCTGCTGAGTGAGTGCTCTGTGTCCGCTCACGATGATGACACTATCATTTGTGGTACTTTTGCAAAAATAACTTCATGTAATTAAAAATACCATCTTTTTTTTTATTTTAATTACTTTACAAAAATATCGACAAAAATACCGAAGGTCAAAGTTTATATTTAAAATATTTTTAGGAGTGTTTTTCTTCTTCTTCTTCTTCTTCTTCTTCTTCTGTAAGCGTTTTGTTCTGTGGCCAAAGCGTCGCGGATACCGTAACAGATACTGCTGCCACTACTATCTCGGTTTTTTAAATGCAACTAACCAAAAACACTAATAAAAATTGCAAGTTAATAAAACAAGTAATGAATTATAATTAAATTTACTATAACGCAAAAAATACAAAAATTGTAATTTAAAACTGACAATAAAAATACATATCTTCGTCTAAATGAGAACCGAGAAAGATACCTTGGCAACAACATTAGTTACAATATAATAATCAATCCAACCAGGAGGCACTCACAGGCAGTGAACTAGCCAACAAGCCGCAAGCCCACGTGAGGGTAAAGTTTTTGTTTAGAGTCGGATTTCTCTGAGGGAAAGCAAATAGGTTGTAAATCTTTCTGTAAATTTTTGTTTTTGGACGATTTGTTTTTCAATTCGGTTGAATAAGAAAATTACGATAAAAATCAAAAGAGCCGGTTTTAAATTATGACCTTTTAGAGTTCACAAAGAACATTGGGTGAGGGCAGAAGAGGATCAACTATCCAGACATTTGATTGGTCCAATCAGGTTACGTCATTGACACGTCACTGTGTACTGCTACAACTTTCTACTGATCTCGCACTTGTCCAACAAACTGAGCTGCGACTAACTTAAAAACTTGCCTCTCTCAATAGCCGTCTTTCTTTTTTAAAAAAAAGAAACAAAATAATAATACTAAAAATGAAGCTGGTTTATGCTCTTGGTGTCATTTTTCTAGTTGCTGTCATTTGTATAGAATCCGGTAAGTTCAAGTTAGTCATTCTTTATAAACAGCTGCTAGCTTTTTTTTTTAAAGTCAAGCTATTGTGTGTCGTTCTATTCTCGAACGCACACACACACAACAACTGTCATAGTAAAGAAAATAAAAAAAATCCCACCTTAGCATATTTTACCTGTTTGTCCACCTACCGACCGACCGACCGACCTATATTAAAGCCTAAGGAAAGAAGCTAAAACTAACTGCAGCCATATTAATCAAATATTTTTTTTTCTTTAATATTTTAAGTTAGCTTAGTATTATTTGTTTTTTTAAATTTAAAACAAAACTTGTGTTGTTTCTTTCCTAACTTTTACTTCTATTTTATACTTATAAAAAAAAACTTGTTTCTCTGGTAACGTATATTTAATGATTCATACATCATCCATCACACACCACAATTGCAACTGCGAGTGAGGGAGGGAGTGGGCTTTATTTCAAAGATTTAAAATAAAATCTTTGGGTTTTTTTATGGATAACTTTAAATGTATGTTTTATGACAACGAACAACAGTCAACACGAACACCTATCTATTTTTCTTTATAGGGCAAAAGAAAGTTGTAATGCTAGATTTTAGAAAGATAAATTTTCACAGGTGTCTTTATCTAAATCCTTTTAACAAAAAGGATTTTTTTCTCTCTCTAAATAGGAATTATCGTTTTATTGTCTGACCTTGTACCTAAAACCAAGGTAATAACGATTTTCCCAGTAGTCTCTTTCCGAAGAGGGCAAATCTTGCTGCTGCTGCACTGCACGCTACAACCGGCAAAGAAAGGTTTTTTATTCTTAATAAATGAAATCCATTTCTAATATGAAGGAAATCTTTTTGATAAACATTGAATATCAATCGAATTTTTGAAGATTCGATTCATTTTCTGTTGATTGGCGTTGGCTGTTTTATTAGTTTGTTGTTGTTGTTGTGTTGCAGGAGGGCCAGAAACGCAAACCTTTGGACCCTGACTTAGCAAAATTACCAACTACAGTCACTTAAAACCATTCTATCAAAGGACAAGGAAAGGACCTAAATATCGGCGTGTCGTTTTTTTTCCATAAGTAACTAAGGCCGATATATCGTCCTTTAAAGGGTCGAAAGGGTTAAAAAATGTTTTGGTTAAATGATTTTTTTCCTCACATAAAACAAAGACCCACGTACATTGCAGAAGCCTGAGCAGCTTCTCAGCTATCATACATGAGAATGCAATGATGATGCACATGCATGCACAATGTGCACGTTGCACAACAACATCTATTTATTTAGAGAAAATATTCTCCTGTTAGCAATTTTAATTCCTCAATTTTATTTCCTTTCATTGAAATGTTAAGTCTAAAAACCTGACAATATAAAGATTAAACGATTTTTTCCTAGCAAAAATTATTTAAACCAACATTAATTTCAGTATTATTTACTCATAAATTGTAGGTTCTTTTTAATATGATAACATCAAAATTCAATTATAGTCCAAGCCAAGGCCTTTCATTTCGTTTAAACTCTTTAAAAAAGAATATATTATTGTGAATTTGTAAGAAGACGTATAAATAGTAGTAACCAATTTGTGAATAAATTTTAATCTTTTCATTCATTGTTGTTTTAAAAAATATTTTGTTAAAAATACTCCAGAATCATTGTTTTAATGTGTTTTGTGTGTGCTCTAACCTCTATTCTAAAAAAAAAATAGATAATAAATGAATTAATAAAAATACGTGGGACTTTTTGCGTTTAAAACTGTTAAATATTTAACAATTGAATAAACAAAAAGAACAAACTAATTTTTTAACAATCAAATGATTTGAAACAATTTTGTTCGGAAAGACAAAGACACTACTGGTTTTGATTATTGATTAAATGATTAATCGATAATCGAAGAAGGAAGTGTTTTTTTCTTCCTCGAAAATTTTTTCATAAAAAATAATAATATCAAAAGTATTTGTTGTTCTGTTTATATTTTCTTGTTTCCAATGATTTTTTATTTTCCACAGATTTTAGTTTTAAGAAAAAAACACTTTTAAAACAAAACTTAATAAGCATTAGAACTCCTTTAACTTTTATACCGAAAGAGAAAGCTTTCTTTACGCTTCTTAACTGTGTATGTCATGCAAAATAGAAAATCAATACACAAATAACTGTATTAAGTTGTTTTGTTTTTATTCAAATGTCATTGTTCTTTACTTATTAGTGTTGTTGCTTAATAATTGTGCATTTTGTACTTTTCTTTGATTTTAAAGAAAGATTTTGTTCTTTTGATAATAATCACGGAACAAAATTAAATTGTTCATGTTAAAAGATTTGCTTTCACCTCGCCTTTCCTTGTATTTATTTCTTTAACTTCTCAAGGTGATCCATTTGTTTCGTAACCTCCAAAGAAAGGAAAATTTAGATATATTTTTTTCTATTTTTGGGAGGTCAGGTTGTTCAGCTTTTCATTATTTTCTTTTATGCAGTTAATTATAAAAAGATTAAAAAATTAATAATTATTTCTTATTTTAGAATTAACGAATCGAGTCCGTTCGTTAGATTTTAAATTATTATTTATTATTAAGAATTATTAAAAAAGAGTTCAGGAAAATAAATCATTTTTCGATATTAAATCAGTTTGATTTTTAAATTGATTTCTGTCCCCTCTACAGCAAAGAGCAACCAAACGACATTTATTGATTTTTAAGAAAAATAGTTTTTTTCCTTTGTCTTTTTGCAACTTTTAGAAGACAGCCAGCAAAGTTGCTAATGAATAATGAATAATGCTTAGTTATTAAGCATAAAAACTAATTTTAAACGATAACAATAACTTTTCGTTTATTTAAATTAATTCACTTTTTAAAAATATTTTTTTAAAAAAAGTTGTTTCTATTTATTTTATTTTATTTTATTTTTTTTTACTAATTATCAAACAATTAAAAGAAACAATTTTTGTTTATTTGTTTCAATCGATAGCAAAAAAAAAAGTCAATTATTTCTCTGGTAGTTTTTCCTCAATTGTCTCTCACGACCTTGGAAACTATTTTTCTTACACTTAATTTGACCCTTTTGTCCTTCTCCGGTTGAATATTTATACATTTTTATTCTTTTTAAGTTTTTCTCTTTTTTTGCCTGTTACAGTCTTACTTTTACTATTTACAACAACTTCTTTGGCTTTCTTTTTCTTGTGTCCGATTGTTTAAAACGAGTGATTATTTTGTGATTAAAAAAAAAAGTATTATTGTATCGTTTTAAAGAAAAATGATTAAACGTTTTAATTATTTTCCTAAATGTTACATCTTTTCGTAATGAAATGAATTATTATTTAGTTAAAACTTAATTGAAGGTTTTTTTAAAGTTTTTTTTTTAGCTCGGTCAAAAGTACACAGTCATAGATAGCAACTAGCCCATCCCAACCTATAACCACATAAAATGAAAATTCTAATTTTCAGTAATCCTTACGTAACTTCTTTTCCCTTTCTTTCTTTCTTTCTTTCTTTTTTGAAAAGGAAAATTTTCTAGGGTTAAATTTAATCCAATCCTCACCTCACCCTGTCTTTATTTATATGTCCATTGATTGATTGATTGATTGATTTCATTTTAATAAAAGAAACTTATACTGGTGCTCTGTAAAATCTATCTTTTTGCTAAACAAAAAAAATCTAGAATTTAGAATAATTCTAATTTAATTTTTTTTATGACAAAAAAATAAACTAAACATCAACATCCACCCTCCAGTAATGCGTGAATGCTCTACCCCCACCTTGTGCTGTTTGTATTTGTACAAAAGACAACAATTTTTAAATTTGTTGTTTTCCTGTGGACTGGGGGAGAGGACGACGATGACCGGACCGACCAAACACTGGTTGGTTGTGACTGACTGATTGTGGATGAACCCACTCCCTTTAACTTAGTGAAAGAAAGGTCACCTTTAATCTCACTCTGAAAATGACCGCTAAAAGTAATATAAACATTCGATGTAAGAAAAATCGATGACCTCGACTTGCTCCAAGTTTGAGTACCTAAAAAAAATAGGCAATTATTCAGTTCGATGAAATTTTCTCTAAATAAACTTTAACATTATAGTCTTTCTTGCTTTCTCCTACTACTTATTACCAACAACCAATTACTCACTTTTTAACTTGATTTATTCTTTATTAAACATTTTTAACAAGATTTTCATTTATGCGGACACTGCGACAACCAAACACACAACCAAAAGCAACGCAACAAACCACAAGAAACCAGACTTTTGTTTAATAAATTTAGATATAAATCAAAGAGGCTATCTTGGATCTTTTCTTTTTTTCAAAATTAATTATTGAATTAAATTATTTCATTGTAATTACAATGAAATAATTCAATTCAATAATTAATTTTGAAAAAAAAAAGATCAAAAATAGCCTCTTACATCTACTTTTTTTGTTTATTAAATCATAAGGATTTCACATAAGTTTTTTTAAAATCATTATTAATTTAATGATTCTTTATTGTTCTTCTTTGAAGAAGAAATGGTTGATTTTTTCATCAGAGAGACAACAACATTGATATCATGAAATTGTTTTTATCTGAAAGATGTTTGAGAAAATTCCTGTGATTTATTTAAATTTCTCAAACTCCAAATATAAAAAATGAAAACCAATCTTTTGGATTGAATAATCTTCCAAAAGATAACTTAAATTTCAATTTGTAAATATGTCTTCTTTCGTTCATGAATAACTTAATTTAAAATTTTTCATTTTTCATTTTGTTAATCCTTGAAATTTCTTTTTTCTGTAAAATCTTTTGTGGAGTAATTATGTTTATTTTTGGGTCAAGTTTTAGAACTGAATGAATGGAAAATTTACTAACATTCTGGGTTTTATTAAAATGAATGGGGTGGTCGGTCGAAAAGGGACTTTGGCACTGAAGTACGTGGCTTTGAATCCAAGTTGTTCCATCATTTCAACTAATACCTTTGGGAAAAGTATGAACCCCCATATTTCCTCCAGCTATGGATTAAATAGTGTAAATTTTGTTATTAAAAAACTAAAAATAACGTTTATCATAAGTAATTGTTCTAAGAATGAAAATGACCTAAAAAGGTTGATATACCGTTAAACACAAAACAAACAACCAAACATTAAATTGAAAAATGAAATAAAATGCTTGATTCTCTTTTTGCAAGTGGAACTTCTTAAAAGAGGAATAAAAAAAAAACTGTTGATGAATGCAAGGCCGTAATTCCCTCTTGTGGTAGATGCCACCCAGGCTGTTACTGAGTAACTGATAAATAAAGGATAGACACAGAGGCGTAGCCAGGATATTTTGCGCCCGGGGGCAAACTATAAAATTGGCGCCCTCTCCTCCGTGTTCAATCGCATTTTCTTTTGCAATAACATTGTTTACCTCACTGTTTCAAAAACGGTTCACATTTCAATGGACCATTTTTAAAGAAGAAGCAATATACAATTTGTATGTGTTTATGTCTATAGTAATCATTGGGCAAGTGTATCAGATGTGTGACCGGGTTTTATACCCTTGTTGGGAAAATTTTGTAAGCCTCATTTTGGCGCCCCTGCACTTTGGCGCCTGGGGACATGTGTACCCCGGCGCCCCCCTCTAGCTACGCCTCTGGATAGACATTTACCCTTTTTAAGTAATTTAACCTTTAAAATAAAAATTTCTATGACTTTCTGATCTTTTTGCCCAGTTAATCAATTGAAGTAAATTAATTTTGCTTCAAAATAAAATTAAAAAACATTTTATTTAAAAAATCTGATTTTTATATTTCATTCTTCATAAACACAGTAAAAAAAAATTAAAGTTTTCTAAACTCTGTTGTTTTGAAGTCAGCTACTGTATGTATGGATATGATATTTACTTGGTGAGCATCAACCCAAGTTTGTCATGAGGCCGTTTTTACATGCTCTTACCCGGGCTTTTTGAATTCAGTGTTACCCTTCACCTAGATGGGCTGCTCTCCCGAGTTAACGGGCCCCATCTGCCCGAGGCTGCTAAAGTGAAAGTTATGGTTTTGACTGGGATTTGAACTCGCTTAATACGATCTCAGAACCTGAGCTTTTACCAATGCTCCACCATCGCTGCGTAAACTATATACTGTATGCATGGATATATTAATTTTTTGAAAAATTGAAAAAAAAATAATTCTAGTGTCAGTTTTTTTTTACTTTCAGATTACTACTACTACTACTACTACTACTACTAATAATAATAATAATACTAAATAAGTTATTAATTTTCGCTCAGTTATGAGTTGAATTGTATAACTAGTTCTAACAATCTATCAACAAGAAATTATTCTTAGTATTTAATGACTCTAAAAGTTGTTCTTTGAAAATAAAAATCAATCAATTGTATTTCCAGAAAATCAACTCTTTAATAACATCTGTAAGCCTGTTAATACAGAAGTAGAAACACTATATGAATTATATAAATGCTCGCCTGATTTTTTTTTATTTATTTCCAAATTCCTGTCTGAACTGTTGTCAAAATCTTGATTCTTTAAATTATTTCCTGATTCATCGTTTTTTTTTTCTTTTTTCCCTTCGCCCTAAAAAACAACAAAATATCTGAGGATTCAACAGAGTTTATAGATTATCTGCTGCTGTTGTAAATTAAGAGCTTACATTGAAGAATGACAGAATATGGGAAATTATGGAAAGATCATAATTACTGTACTTCAGGGGAAAACCTGCTATCTGCTCTGAAGAGAATAATATTTGTTAATGCTTAAAATTTAAAATGTTTTAACAAAATCATCTCATAATGTACATGACAAAATGTGTATGTGTTCATACTATGTAAATATGACTTTATTTTTCTCTGTGTTTAAAACTCCTTGATTTTTTTTTCTTTCAAATTTGTTTCATAATGTTGAATGAAACACCTCATTATTTACACCATCTCATTAACATCAAAGTAAATGAATATCTTTGTAAAAAGCTGCCAGAAGAATCATTATTGTCAGACCATCATGGTGCTTCTGCCTTCACAATCCTAGGGTCTCAATCCTGATTTCCATTTTTTATTATTACTTAAATTGACCCCAGGTGTCATCTAAGTTCTCTTCTTCCAAAGCACATTGTAAATCCTTATGCGCACTAAAGATTTTTAGCATTGCAGCAATGCTTCTTTTTGGTGTTTTGCTTCTTGTGAATAGATCTTTTGCTTATTGTGGAGTTTTAACTTGCTCTGCACAAACATATAATCTTAGCCATAATCTGCACATATCCTAAGTCGGGTGAACCTTGTTCGTTCATTAGGTGTTTTCTGTTGAGAGAGGTGTTGCGGATAACTAGGTTCAATTCTGTGTTGCGGATAACTAGGTTCAATTCTGTGTTGCGGATAACTAGGTTCAATTCTGTGTTGCGGATAACTAGGTTCAA
>JAUZSX010330333.1:0-11080 GCA_034780655.1 Idiosepius hallami | reverse complement strand
ATATATATATATAGATTCTAACTATTTTTGTCAAAGAAATAACAGATAGGAATAATAAGTAAAAAGATAAATTCTACTTAATTGGGTTTTATTTAGAAAAAACATTTTCAATTTTTTTGTATCTTTAAAGTTTAAAATTTATTTTCTCCATCAAAGAAAAGTCAAAGAATATATGGGTGAGTGCGATACAGTTGCTACTTCAGCCTATTTTCATTCATCCACCTCTAAAAACCTTAACAGGTTTTAAACCACCACCATCTCCATTCCTTTAATACAGTGAATTTCATTTCATATAAAATACTTAACCAATCTTTTTCACTGTATTTTTTTGTTTTTGATCCTTTGAAAAAGAAACAAATCTAAAGATTAAGCACAATTCACCAGTTGTATTGAATACAATGCAAATCAAATACAAACGTCTTGCAAAAGACGAACATCTGAAGAAACCAAAATTTTCTATTGAGAACACTTACCCATTTCCATTTTAGGAATTTTTATACGATCTTCTGTAGATAATTCAACCTGAAAAAAAAAAGGAAAATGAAAATTATTTCTCCTAAAAAAATTTATCAGAATTCAACATTTATTATAATATAATTAAAATATTGATGAAAAAAAACTGTGAGATATGTACTTATTTTCTTATTAACTTCTTTCATTACATAAGCGCTCGACAAAGTTTTTTTTAAGGACTGCTTTAGCAAATTAACACCCTCATTGTTTTGTTAGGACATGTTTAATGTTCTTTCTATTATTTTTTTAAAACCATTGTCATTCTTTTTTCATCAAGTAGTAAAGCAATTTTATTAAAAAAAAAAAAAAAAAAAGCAAAAAAGTTTTTTAAATAGTTTTGATTTTTATAAAAAATTTCAAATAAGATAATCATGGGTTTTTATCCCCTTTTTTTTTTAAAGTCTGAACATTGAAAGTTTATAATCAAATTCAATGTATTAACATAAAAAGAATTTTTTTTTTCATTATAAAACAGCTTTGTTTTTAAACTTGAAAAAAGCCTCACATTCAAAAATGATTATTGCCCAGGTTTTAGATCAGTTTTAGTTTATTCTTATTATATGGTTTTAAAAAAAAGGGTAATTGAATTTTTCTTTGTCAATTATATGCTTCTTTTGCAATACAGCAAAATCTAAAAAAAAATTAAATTCTTTTATTTGAAGAACCATTTTTATCTTTTATTTGTGATCTAAATAAATAGTTTTATTTCGTGTGGAAATCATTTTTCTTAATTAAAATAACTTTAACAACCATTTCTAAAATTTCTAATCATATTTTTTTTAATTGAACCGACAGTAAAAAGTTAGAAAGAATGAAGATAGTTTAAAGTTTTTAGTCAAAGAGGCGAAGATTTAATTTATTATTAAAATTTACAATAAAACTAATAAAAAAAACACTAACTTAACATTCTTCTTTCATTCACTTGAATTTTTAATGAATAGAGAGTGAAATTTTGGAAAACGACGTAAAAAAGACGACAAAAAAACAAAACAAAATTCTCTTTACTCAAGCAAGAAATCAAATTTTAGGAATTGAGCTTCGTAGATTTTACTTTATAATTTCAACTTGGTATAAATGAATTGTAAATGATGATAATCAGACATGGTTTTCATCATTATTTCTAATTATCATCATCAGGATCATAAAAGGTCAAAATTCCTAATCGATTTCTTTTAAATGTTCCTTAAGTCAGCCGATAAGCTTCCGGTTTGACCTGAGCGCACGCTCATTGGTTTAAAAATAGAACTTGCCAATGACATCATTGACCAAAAGTGAAACTAAAATTTCAAATTAAAAAAAAAAATCTCAGTAGCAAGCCTGGAAAAAGTCGAAGAATTTAATGAAAAAAAACAAAAACACTTAAACATCTAAAATAAAAATAACCAAAACTAAATAATATACCTGGAGTTATTCAGATTTTGTACTCAAATTCAACAAGCCATAGAAAGGCAAACTAGTATTTTTGTTTGTTTATGAGAAACAATCTTTTTTAATAACAAAACAGCGAAATTAATTTCTCGAGTTTTAGAATAGTTTGTTTCCCTAAATTTTTACTGAGCTTACAAAAAAAATTTTGTACAAATAGTGTAAGTTATTAGTAATTTCTAGTTTAGCGTTGTGACTTCTTAACGCAGTAAAGTAAGTTACTTTAGGTTCGTAAATTCCGGCCAAATTATGGAATTTTTTTTTAAAGAAAATTTTAAAAACCTACCATAAATCAGGTGTCTCATCAATTAAATTTTTACCGCTTCATAAGTGAAGAATAAACTTTATTAGGGTGTAATTTTTTTTATAATTGATATTGCTGGTTTTCCATCCTCCCTAAAAAAAGGAAGTATCAAGTGAGACCAAAAATATATTTATCGATTATGAAAAATAAAAATTACGCCCTCATAAAGTTCACTCTTTATTTAATAAACGGTGAAATTTTCATATTGATAAGATAATTACCTGATTTTTTGTAGATTTTTAAAAGAGATTCTGTCAAGGCAAACTCCTTAATTTGCCCGGATTTTACGAAACTAAAAGGAAAGTACCCCGCTTTACTGCGTTACGAAGTCACAACGTTAAACTAGAAGATCACCGTCGTAGTGATGTTAATTTTAATTATTTTCTTATGAAATTTTGATTCAAAGCTGAAAAATATCACAAAGAGGCAAAAATACAAATAGATTTTTTTTTTCTCTTTTAAACGAAAGAAATTCGTCAAAATGTTTCTCTTGCTTATTTTAATCCTTAGGAATTAGTAAAATGACCAACTACAAGTCACTCAGATGTGTTATTATATATTATTATTATTATCACCGATATTTCTCCCCTAGGGGAGAAATATCGGTGATTTTTTTGTCTTAGTTTATCAGGGCCGATATATCAGCCCTTTAGGGTCGAAAGGGTTAACGCAACCAACTCTCTCATGGTCAGTAAATGATCATTTTAAATATTTCTGTGAATTCTACGTGTTGTAAGTAGATTTTATTAAACATGACGCATTAACGTATTACAGTAAAAAATTACGATTATTTTTTTGTCTTTTTTTCTTACTCGTTTCGTTATTGTAGTAAATGCAATTGAAGAAGCAAACAGCAGCATCAACGTCATCCATCATTATATCAAAAAATAATCAATAAAATTATTCGATTTATATAAAACACACAAAATTATTTTCTTTAGATTGTAAAACTTTATGTTTAAAAAATATATATATCACCTTGGCTTAGAATCAAGAAGGACCTGCTAAAAGTAGAAGTAGTTATTATTCAGAAATTCTGCAAGTAACTCATGTGAGATTTTTGGTTGTTCGATTATTCATCAATTAATTCAGTTGTGTTCACTTTCACCCGCTCAGACTCACTCACTACAATTATCGATTAGGATCTTAGATCTTTTCCCGATAAAAAATGCAATTAAAACATGAAAAAAAAAATTAATATTTTTAAAAAGAGTTTAATGTTTTGAATTTTGTTAATAAAACAAAAAAAGGGTAAAAATCTAATGAGAATTTTGTTATTCTATTTTAAAATCAATAATCAAAACTAAAATTAGTAATTTTAGAACTGAAGGTCACTATTATTTACACTACTACATCCAATCAACCAATAGTGATACTGGTTTGGTACAAGTCACTACAAGTAACTGCAGTCAGTAGTTGCACTGTAGGGCACTCGCACATTAGCGGCTGATTTTTACAAATAAAACAAAAACATCCTTTGGTCACTGTTTTTTTTTCTATTTAACAATCTTATAACTCTTTCGACCCTATGTGGTCGATATATCGGCCTTAGTAGCCAAAGGCAAAAAAAGACACACTGATATTTCGACCCTAAAATGGTCTTTTAATAGAACGGCTCCGAGTGACTACTAGGTAATATTGCTAAGTCAGAGTCCAAAGATGTGGGTTGAAATATCGTTGTGTGTGTGTGTCTTCTTTTGCCTTAATTCGCCATGGCCGATATATCGGTTCTTTAGGGTTTAAAGGGTTAAACAGAGTGAAAAATGTATTATTACCAACCTTTATTTATTTAATCAAGCAAAGTCAAATTATTTAAACAATAAAAAAAGGTTTTAGAAAATATTTAAAAAAATCTATTATAAACAAGGATGATTAAAAAAAATGTCTAAAGTAACTAAAAATTTTTTTAGAAAAGAAAATAGTTCTAAGTGAAATGGATATTTTTTCAAAGTTTTGATTGGTTTATTTATAACACTAAAATAATATAACAGTTTGTTTGTTTTTTGCTTAGTAACTTTCCTAAAGGGATGAAAATATTTAGTTGTCAAAGGTCATATTCGTCTAAAGAGTCCTATTTTTTTATTAGGCACTCGTTAACCCTTTAAACCCTAAAGAACAGAAATATCGGCCCCTGGCGACTTAAGGCAAAAAAGACACAAACACACAACAATATTTCAACCTCAACTTTTGGACCCTGACTTAGCAATGATACTAAGTAGTCACTCTGAGCCATTCTTTTAAAGAACCATATTAAGGTCAAAATATCCGTGGGTCTTGTTTTTTTCCTTTGGTTACTAAGGTCGATATATCGGCCCTTTAGAGTCGAAGGGTTAATAAAAATATAATGGAGGGAAATTATTTATAGATAATAATAATAATAATCTTTAATATAATAGAAATAACCATTGGTCAAAATGTTCAAACAACTCGAAACTGAAAAACTTATTGTGTTGTGTGCATATTATTACACAGACACAGCTAATAAAAATCTGGGACAATTTTTCCATTTTACGCGATAATATAATCACCCTAAAATTAAAATGTGTGAAGTGAAGTACATTTAAGAACAAAAGGTTTTTTCCAAGATTTTAAATTAATAAAATTCCAGAAATCTTTTTAAAATTTTGTCATATCTTTTTAAGTCGTTAATAAGTAATTGGTTAAAAAAAATGAAGCAAAAATAGTTTTAACATTTTCTTTTAGTTTCTTTTTTTAAAAAACAAAACAAAAAAAATTTAAAACGTTTTCATGGCCGATTCTTTTTTTTTTTTTTTTTTTTATCTAAATTTTGAAAAAAAAAAGATATTTGGTTTAAGTCCTTTTTTTTGCACAAAAAAGATTAACAAAATAAATCAGTGATTTATACAATTAACGATATAAGAATCACAAAGTAATTGTATTTTCATAAATCTATTATTTTTTTTAAATCCTTCGAAACGCCATGATTTTTAAGGTCTCCATTTTTTTTCTTAAGGAAAAGATTATTTATTAAACAATAACAAATAATAAGTAAAAGCTACTAACCTCAGAAACATCACCGTTTTGAATTGGAATCGGAGCTTCTAATTCGTTTAATGTTAAAGCCATGATCAAAGTTAATTCAGAAAATCTAATCAATTTGTTAAGCACTAAATTTTGTCAACCGCAACTTTCTTTCTCGTGAATCAGGAACCAAAGATACGAAACGACGTATTAGCAATTTGTTTATTATTACATTTCAATTCAAAAATTGATATATTTTTTCAAATATAAGAAAAATATTTTTTAAAATATGTTAAAAATCTATTTAAAATATAGATTCTTGTAAAATAAATTTGAACAATAATGCCATTTAATTTTACTTCCTTAGTATTTCTGTTAATGTTTACTCAAGTGCTTTTTGAGGGGTGAGGGAGGGATTGTTGTATCTGTTATTTAGTGAGAAATTCTGCTAACAAAACTCCGAAATTAATTTATAAGAATAAGCGAAAAAAAATCGAAATTTTATTTAAGGCAAATTATTGCAAAAAAAAATTATTTTTTGCATAAAATTAAAATAAAAGTTTTTTACTAAATACGAAAACAAACTAAAGCTAAATAACCTAAATACATTTTTAACTTCCGTCCTTTCAAAATCCCGGCTTCAAAAAAATCGCTCGCATCCAAAAAATAAATTAAGGAAAAAAAATGGTTAAAGAAAGCGAAGAAGTTGATTTGGATAAAACTGTTGTTTGGGAAGAAAAGATTCGATATTTATGTCCAATTGCTCAACCCTTGGCATCAAGAAAACTAAACAAGAAAATCAGCAAAGTCATAAAAAAAGGTTTTTATTTTTGGCTATTTTTAATTTTCTGAACCACGTGTTTGAAGATAAAAACTTCTGCTAAATATTTAAAATATTTATTTAAAATATTCAGTTACAACAAAATTTTAGAGAAAAATATAAATTTCTGTTGTAATTTAAAAGGGTTTTTTTTTTTTTAATTAATTTACATTTTACTTGGATTTGATTGTCCATGTTTTTGTTATTCACACACCTTTGGACCCTAAGAAGCCGATATTGTGGAAAAAATATTTCAACAATAAATCAGCCCTGATAACATAAGGCAAAACAAGATACACCAATATTTTTTCTTTTGTTCTAATATAACGGCTCTGAGTGACTACTTGGTAATTTTGATAAGTCGAGGTGCAAATGATTAATTGATACGTTTTGTTTTTGTTTTTTTAAATTACTTGGTTTAACCAGTAGCCTGCATATCAACCAACCCTTTATTAACGAAACTGTTATATTTATTGTTATTTTAATTAATTAAATCTTAGAACCCTGACTTAGCAAAAATGTCCAATTTGTCACCCAGATGCGTTCTATTAGACGACTATAAGAAGAAGGATACATCGGGGTGGGTGTGTCTATTTTTGCCTTTTGGTCATCGGGGCTGATATATAAAATTACCAAGAAGTTGCTCAGAGAGTAACATATTGGGGTAAAGGTATAGAATAGTGGTCCCGGACTTTTTTCTTTCTGCATAACTACTGCGTTTCTTATTAGTACGCCATCATGCTCTGGAAAGATTTGCTTCAAATCGTTGGGTTAGGGTTAACCTTAACCTTAGGGTAACCCTAACCCTAAACCCTAACCCTAACCCTAAAACCCTAAAACCCTAACCCTAAAAAAGCAAATCAAAATTATTTCTGAACGTTTCAAAAACTAATAAAAAAAAGAAATACAAAAAAAAAAGTCAGCAACGCAGAACAACGCAGAACAACACAGAAAAAGTACTTACGCAGAAAAAAAAAGTCCGGGACCACTATTCTATACCTTTACCGGTAATTTTTGCACTACAAAAGATCTGTGAAGCCAAGGAGCCTTGCAGCCCGTAGGGAGCTAGCGCCCCCTCCTAAAAAAAAAAGTTGTTGGGGCGCTAAGCATGGCCCTGGCTAGAATCTATATCAGTGACAAATATTTCAACAGAATATTGAATATATAGAAAGAAAAAAATTTAGAAATCACAATTTGAGTCGAAATAAGTTATAAGGTTCACAAGTATAAGGCAAACAATTCAAAGTAAAAAATCAAAATTATTATTAAATCCTAACAATTGTCCAAAATATAGAATAACATGGAAATTAAAATTCTATCTTTCGATTCCATGAGCAAAGTATCTTATTGATGTACCATTTATATCAGGACTGTGATTAGACATCTAGTTAGGCAGGGCATATGTTCCCTAAGGGCCACAAGGCCCCTTGGCTTTGCAGATCTAATGTAATGAAAAAAAAAAAAGAAATAATTATTCGGAGTAACTGGAAAATTGTTTTCATACTTGTATTTAGGAATTTTTATCAACCCATCTCTATTTATGTATCTATGTCTATCCATTATATCAGTATATTACACTGCAGCAAGGTGGGATGATGGTAAAAGCTTAAATTCTGGAATCGTTTTACTTAAGCTCAATTCCCAGTCAAAAACAGTACATTCACTATCAGCAAATGCGGACAGACAAGGCTGTAAACTTGGGAGAGCAACTCATCTAGAAGGACATTGATATAAAACCTGCACTCCAATTAGCAAATTAGTCCTCTTTCTTTGATTGTCACTAGCATGACTTTAGGCCGAATTGAAAGAAAGCATGTTGTACATGGTGTACAACACATTAATTATCTGTACAGACAACCATTACATTAGATATCAGGGTTGGCCTTCTTCTGTTAAGATGTGGCAGTCTTCATAATATAGTAGAAGTGATTGAATCTTTAAAAACAAACATTGATAAATCCTGGCCATGATTTCCACAAGTGTGATAATATATACAGAATTTTAAAGATTTTTGTTTAGACCTGCTTATGCTCTTGTAAGTGTTTTCCCCTGATATGCCATAGTAGCTAGCAGTGCAGTGATAGTTCCTATTTTCTTATAGACAAGGAATCTTTTTTTTTTACAATTGAACATTTTGTTAACTTTTTTTTATTTGTTGATCAAGCTTGCAGATGCTTTTTATTCACTGACAGCTGAATCTTGCTTGCCTTCAGTCAATGAATCTGACACCACAGAATTATGACATTATATAATTATATTTGGAATCCTTGGGATGAGGCTTGATAAAATTTGTACAGGTCTAAATGTTTTATAATAAAATTTACTGTTTATTAGGTTCAGTTTACCAACTTCTCATCACCCGACTACTCATCACTAGACTTTTCATCACGTTATAAGTATAAATATTTTTTACTATATAAAAAATAAATGAATTTTTTAAAAAAAGAATTTGATTTTTTTCAAACAATAAACACAATTACTATTAATTTCAGGCAACTAAAACCTCTTTTTTTTTTTTTAAATTTAACTTCAAATTATGGATGTTTATTCTCACATACCCCAAAAACACAACTAAAAGAAAATGCATTTTCTAACCTTATTCCTTTGTCTTTTACAAATAAAAATAAAAAATCTAAATCGCCTAAAACAAAAAATATACATAGAAATGAATTTTTGTTTTCAAATGTAACTAACCCACTATAAAGTTCATTAAGATATATTGTGTAAAAACGTCGTAATTGGATAGTTCCCTTAATTTTTAAATATTGAAGAGTTATTTCATTTTCAAGTGAGTTTTGCCTTTTTTATTATTTGAATTTAAAAAGACTGATTCATTTTCGGTATTTAATTTTGAATTTTTCTTCTTTTTTTCAATTTTTTTTTTTTTGTCATATTTAAATTAAATGAAGTATTTTTGGAGACGGGGGTGGTTTATTTTATTCTTTATATAAAACGCAACGATACGATCAGTCTGTCTGTTTCTATGACTCTTGTGCAATATCGTAAATTAAAAAAAAAGAAAGAAAGAAACAAAGCCCCTATGTCTTGATAGTAAAAATAGAGAAAAAAAGTTAATGAATGATTATTCTCTCTAGTCAGTTCAGTCACTCTCTTGCTGTTTGTTTACCCTTTCACCTTTTTTTCAATCATTGCTCTGTACTTGTGCCACCCTTCTCGCTCGACCCCATCATTACCGTTCTTCTTCCATTCGTTTCTTCTTTTTCCTCCTCCAAACAATGCAATCTCTACAGACGTTCTTGTTGTTGTTATTCTCATGTGGTGCCACCGACCGCTAAAGAACCACAACGACGTCTTTTTGCTCATTTTCAAACCGACATGAAGAATTTAAAACCTTTTTTCCCCAGTCACGATGTCGTTTTTTTCTCGAACCAAAAGAATCCTATATTAAGTAAGTGATTTTAATTTCTGCTTTAAACCGCCTTCCAAAAAGCCAAAAATGGTTCACCCTCTTTTCTTATTTTTCACTGCTGGCTTCTTCCTCTTCTTTTCCGTTCATTCAATCATAACTTTCTCCCTCTTTAGTCTTTTTTAAAAAGATAAACGAAGAAAAAGTTTTAAGGTTATATTTTTCACTATAAATAAGAGTATCTAAGGAAGAATTTAAATGAAAGATAGGTCCCAATAACAAAAATCTTATATAGCAATCAATATTTATTTTTATAGTGTCTTTTCTTTTCCATATTCTTTTCTTTCTTTTTTTTTTGGGGGGGGAAGGAATTCTCTAAGGGAACGCAGGTAATATTTATGAAAAACAGATTTCTTTTTAAAATGTAGGATAAACATTAAAACAAATAAATACTGTCGAGAGTGGCTGCTGACCATTTTATTAATTTTTTTTCCTCTTTTTCTGCCTAATGTTTAGATTAGATCACGTGACTACTACTACTTTATATCGTAAAAGGCTGTTCTGCAGAAAAGTAGCCATTTTTTGCCGCTTTAAATGTTGTTTTTTTTTTCGTTTACATTAGCTTAATTTTGGATATGGGTTTAAGAATAAATTTCTCATTAATTCTATTTTATTTATTTATCTTCCCCTTAAAAATGTTGATTATTAATTTTAAAAAGAAAATAACATAGATTGCACTTGCTTCCTGGCTGCTGTTTGTTTGGTGCTTTCTTTCTTGTGTATCTACTGTCTGTTATTATTATTGTTGTTATTGGTGGTCGTTTTCGACAAAAAACAAAATCTGACGATGTTGGAAAACGGGTCTTCTTGGTGATTGATGACTGAGAAGTGAAAGTGGAGGTACTACTACTGTGGGTGCTTCTTTTCTTTTAGCTTAAGTATGAGCCAGACGGACAGGGGTATATTATATTCTAGTTTAGCGTTATAATACCGTAAAGTAGTTTAGTGTTTAACGGCACTGAACTGAGCCTGGGCCTCTCTTGAAAAATCTGCCAAAAATCAGGTAATTATCTAATCAATATGAAAATTTCACCTATTATTGAGTGAAAGAACCAGAATGAACACATAAGGGTGTAAATTCGTTTTTCCCCCCCTAAAAACTGATATAGAAATGATCATTTTGCCGGTCACTACAAGAGATGTTTACTTAGGTACTAAAACAAAACAAAACAACTACTTTACGGCATTACGAAGTCGCTCACCGCTAAGATTATTAATACGGAAAAAACAACCAAAAAAAAAAAAATGTTTTCAAAAGCACAAGTGCGTTTGGTCACGTGACGTCGACGTGTTTCACGTGACAACCCAGAAGGAATTTCACTTTTATTTATGACCGAAAAACTAACTAACGTAAAACAACGGTGATAAATTAGAATTACTACTATTATTTTCAATCTTTTTTCTGAAGTTATTAAAAAAGAAGAAAAAAAACTGTAAATACAATTTCTTTAAATAACTTTTAGTTTTATTTAATCTAAAGTTTGATTCTTATTTTTATTTTTGTTGCTCTATTGATCAGCCAGCACTAACTCGTCAACAAACCAAAATAAACAAACAAAAGAAACCAAAACCACCAACAAAAATATTTGAATTTTTTTTTAAATGGCAA
>JAUZSX010330322.1:0-11080 GCA_034780655.1 Idiosepius hallami | reverse complement strand
TTAGGACAAGAGTTTAACAAATGTTTATTTGTTAGGACAAGAGTTTAACAAATGTTTATTTGTTAGGACAAGAGTTTAACAAATGTTTATTTGTTAGGACAAGAGTTTTACAAAAAACAAACAATGTAATGCTTGATTTGATAACTATTTCATACAATTAAAGCAACATCTATAAATAATGTTAGAATTATTAGATTTTTTTTTAGATCTGCTAAATTTAGTAATTAGTACTAACGTAATTATTATTTATGTTTTTGTTATTATTCAATTTCTCTATAGCTACTCATAGAATTATTACTAGTGTAAATTTTATTAGTGTTTATATTATCAACTTCATAATTATTATTACTATATAATTTCTGTATGTCTGTTCAACACCTACTAGCAATTTGCCAGAAACACATAGCATATACTGCATTTAATAAGTTTATAAAGAACAATTCTTAAACAAAATGCCTCAAAACTCTATTGGCTTTTGACCAACATCAACTAATTTTTTTTCCTTTCATTATTTTTTTTATTTATTTCTGTCTTGGTCCTTAGGGAAAAAAGGGAAAGGTTGTTTTTTTTTTAACTTATTAAGAATATAGTTTTGTCTCTAAAAACAGCATTTAAAACAAATATTTTATAAGTCTTTGTTTTCCTTGCAAATATACACTTATAAAAAAAATGTTGACAATCTGAAACAATTTGAAGTTATTCACTTTCATTTTGCAAAACTTTTGTTAGACAACAGACCAGCTAATTTGTTGATATTTTCTAAATAATTTTTAGCACAAAGATCTACTAGAGTGGATCAGTTATACACAGTGGACACTGTCTGTAACTCACCTGTGTGATTAAATGACTAAAAATCTTTAGTTGTATGATTGCACAGGCAAAAAAACTACCATCAAAAGCTGTTGATTTAATGATCAACTATTCATGCTCTCACTGACATTCAACACTTTAACTTTGGAACTGTGGTAAAAGCTTGGACTCTGGAATCTTACTGCACTAGTTCAAATCCAAGTCAAAACCATTACATTCACTTTGTGTTGTCTAGGACAGATGAAGCTCCTAAACCTAGGAGAATAACTCATTCAAGAGAAAGACACATATAAATTTGGCCAATCAGTCATCTTTCTTTGCTTGTCACTGGTTAAAGCCCAAATAAAAAGAGTGTGTTTAGTGTGTCGTAGAAGTGTACAACATGGTAATTATCTGTACAGACAATTCTTACATTTCCAAGATGTCCTGAGGGTTGGCCACCTTCTGTTAAAAAGTGCAAGTCACCTTATACATATTTATATGGATTTTTGTACCATATGCCCTTTCAGAGTGGATGGAAAACCAACAGTGCATTTGCTGCATTTCAAAATAGTTTTCAATATTTATAAATAGAGCAGTTATATTTTTTTGTAGTCAAATACACACACACACACACACACACATTGTTTTTGATTTGTCCTCTACTCAAGTTTCACCATTTCTTTTTGGATCATCAGGAGAACTTTTTATAATTTTTCTGGAACAATATAGAAATTAGCGAAAGTTTATATATTATGTTTAGTATATTTATGTAAATAATATTGTGAAAAAATGTATTATTGTTATTAGAGAGAAAAATAATAACTTTGATAATTATAATTGTAATTATATCAACAACAAAAATAATAATAACAGCAATAACTATAATAATAATGAAAATAATAATGTGTGTGTGTGTATACTCAATTTATTAAGATAAGTTGGGTTACCTCTTTTAATAGCACATCAAGCATTTAATCATTTTTGTTTATTTTGGTTTTCCACCTTTTCATAGACAATGCTGATTTAACTCTTCTTAAAGTGTATTTTGCAACAAATGCCTAAAATATCTCTTCAAAAATAATTTTTCAAATAGTCATAAAACATAAGTTTTTTTTTTTACCCTTTCTCAATCAGCATTAAAATACTATACAAAAAAAATCAAATATTAATAATAAAAAAGATTTTAAACTTCTTGTTAGAAACTAAATCTTTTCATCAAAAAACCTGCTGGTTATGGGCTTAATGGATTTTTAAAGTTATTTACTTCCTGTAATTCTACAGGTTTTTTTTCCCTTTAAAATGAAACTAATGGCTAAACTTCTTTTATTTCAATTTATTTGGTTTGGAATTTCACTCTTTTTTTTTCTTTTTTATGCACAACTTGCAACTTATCTTCCAGGTTAATAAGAATATCAACTTCTGCAAATGATTTTCATGACTAATTAACTTTTACTGCTACTCATTTACCCTCTGCTACCCCCTCCCATCTAGCCAGCCATTTCGAAAGTAAATTTAATATTCCAACTTCCATATTTCATTACATAAAATTTAGACACAAATGTGTTTAACAGCATTCTATTTTCATAACCACTAATCTACCCAGAAACAAAGTACTGATACATTAAATTAGTTGCTGAATAAAACAGAGTTTAGGAATTAACTTTATTATTTGGACTTTTGTCCTCATCTTAGTAGGTTTTTGATGTTTAGTTAATCCCTAAAGTACAAAGCCTCATATCAAAAATAAAAAAACTATAATTGAAAACAGTTAGAATTTACCATATTTTAGTAGAGATGGTACAACAGGATAATCCTACCAGCCATATGCTGAAAACATAGGTTTACATACTTAACCCAGCTTGAGCAATATATAAAAAAATTATCTTTGTAGTTAGTTGCAGAATTATTAATAGAATCTAATGACTAAACTTCTCTTATTTCAATTGATTTGGTTTAAAATTTTTGCTTTTTTTTTATAAACATCTTTCAAGTTATCTTCCAAGTTAATCAGAAGTTGATATTCTTATCATGAGTAATTTTTGTTGCTTTTATGATAATGTTAAAAGATTTATGTCTTTCTTGCTCACATTTTTTTTCTAAATATTCAGTAAGTGCATTCAGAGTGAATGAAAGCAAGAATTAAACACAAAGTACAGTAAATGCAGTTAGCAAATCCTGGCAGACAGTATGTCTCTGAAGAGGAAAACACTTAAAGTGCAAGGAAGACTTTTTTTTAGTAGATCTACAGAAATTGAATAGCAATAATCATTATCATAATATTCATGATGTAAACTATTTATAAATAATTACATTAGTAATAATTATATGAGTATGTATATATATATATATATATATATATATATATATATAACTTTTATAATGATTCTTAGTAATACTCTCAATAGTTTCTTGCTGATATGATTTTAACGGCAGTGAGGGTGGAGCAGTGGTAAAAGCTTGGACTATGGAATCGTATTACGCAAGTTCAAATCCCAGTTAAAACCATTACATTCACTTTCATCTGTCTCTGACAGATGAGGCTCGTTAACTCAGAGTAACTCATCTAGGTGAAAGGCAACACTGACTTCAGAATCCCTTATGGTGAGTATATAAAACTGGCCTTTTGCTCAACCAAATGAGTTATTGGGAAACTCACTTGATATAGTGATTGGGCAGTCAGACTCTGGTTTCACAGTACTGATAAATCTGTCATGGCCAGATATGAACTAATACTCTTGGGACAGATATGAATCTTCATTCCCCTCCAGCTATGAATCAACTAGTGACTCCCTTAACTGGGATATACATGCGGCTGGGGACAGCTTGTGAATTTCATATTCTTACAAAACACTCCATTGCATTTGTGTTGTGTTCAGTGATAAAGTCAGATTAAACTCCAGTCAGCCACACACACACACGCACACACACACACACACTGATATGATTAACTCCAGGGTTTCTTTTTGGATCATCTCCATTGAAGAAACTTTTATTTGCAACAATATTTGTTGTTTTATTTTTCTTCATTAATTTTTCATTGTACGCAAATTTGTATAATAAAGGATTCATTGATGGCAGTAGCCCTCAACCGTGGTCCATGGAATATTTCTGGTGGTCTACAGGCAAAATATAACAAATTAGGGGTCCACAATGATATTTTGTCGGTCCATGAAGAAAAAAACAACATATAACGGTTTTTATTGTTGAAAATTGAATTTAAACTGTAAATTTGGTTTGACATAAAAAAAGTTGAGGTAGAGATTCAAATGAATTGATTTAAACAAAAAAAAAAAATTCCATAAAATTGCTTGATATTAGTAAAAAATAGAATATTGTTTTATGATCAATAGTTATCAGGGTGTCCAGCAAGAAAAAAAATGACGGGTAGAGGAGTCTATATATAGTCCATACAGCATTCTATGACATGAATTAAAGTGGCTATGACAACAGAAAGAATATTGTCATGAAAACGCTACTTGTTCTGTGTATGCACCAGCTGTGTAGTTTTCTTGTGACAAGTACTGGCAATGCATTCAAATTAGCTTTGTTGAAAAATCTCTCATTTTTTGTTTGTTTTTAAGAAGCTCTGCTTGTCTTAGGTATGAGTGTGATATCTTGTTTCATCTCTTTTTAGTGAAGATCATTAAATGCAGGACATGTAAACAAATACCCAATGCATAATTAACCATACTATTATTTCATGGACACAATACTAACTTTATGAACTTTTAATGTAAAAATCCTTAACAACAGAAACTCAGGGCCTCAATTATTTAGAAATCTATAAGTGCATAAATCATGAAAAATACATGGTATCCAAAAGGTTATTGTGCACTATGGGTATATAAAACCATAAATAAACCAGTAAATTTTCTTATATAAACATTTAGACAATACATTTTTTATCAATAAAAATGTTTTATTCATATACAGTTTCTCTTATCTTGAAAGAAAATGGTATTAAGACATTATTTTCTACTGCACAGTAACTTTTCGGACAGTTTGTGATTCAAAATAATCCCATGTTATTTATTAGTAAAAAATAAACGCATGCTAATCAATTCTTTGATTTTCTAACTTCAATAAAAAGCCTATTTTTATAGCCTCAGTGCACACAACCCAGGAAAGATCAGAATTGGATTTTTTAAATTTCATTGGAAAATATTGGATTTAATTTTTTTTTTATTCTGGACCACCTTACATGGAATGAACTAATAGTATCTTGCGATCTCTTGCTTAGTTTTTAAGTTATGGTATTAGAGTAAAGAAATAGACAAATAATTCTGCCATACTTAGAAAACCTCAGCCATTAGTTTATAATGAACGTAAATGGCCGTGTTTTTATGATTATAAATTAATTTAATCATAAAATATTCTAATTTATTCATTGGAAAAAGAAAAAAATCCTAAACTATATAGCACTGTCATTTGGGTTTGTGTTTATGGACGAGTGAGGTTTACTATGTATGACAGAATTATTCATCTATTTTCTTTACACTAATACTCTAACTGTTGATTGCAACATTTCAACCTTTTCAGTTTTTATTTTTACCAGACCCTTTAAATATCTGCATTTTAGATTAATTATGCCAATTAATGTAATTTATTTCACACTCATTTAAAATGATTTCTTTCGTTAATGAGTTGTGATTCCAATCAAGGCAAAGTTAAAAAGAAAAGACTTTCTATTTTAATCTTGGTTTTATTCCATTTTACATTTTGAGGGATTATTTGTGTATGTGTCCTGAGTGTCTATCACACACACACACACACACACACATACACACACACACACACTGGTATTAATGTGTGTGTTTTTTTTGTATGCATATAGCTGTGTCTATGTTTGTGTGTAATTGTACTGATGTAATAATAGGTTCTAGTTCTTCTGAAGCATCATAAGATTATTACTAATGCATCATATCACCTTATAACATACATACATATATATATATACACACACACACACACACACACACACACACACACACACATTACCTAAAGATACATGGAATTAGGCATAATGTGTGTAAATGTATAGTTTAAAGACTGTCGTGTGTTTATATATATTTATTGTAATACTCTAAAAGTTAAAGGTAAAAATATATAGCCTACATTGAAACTTGAACCATAGACCATCAGGTTGCTTTAGTTTAGGCTCTGTGAAAGGGTTACTGAAAGAAAGAAAATAGGTGATAGATCAATTGGATTATATTGAGAAGAAAAAAAGTTTTTTAAAAAATGACTTAAATTTCATCGTAACCTATAATAAAAAGGCTTATGAATCTTATTAATGCAGATTTATAATTAAATGTTTTTTGTTCAAACCATAAAGTATTTTTTAAAATATTTTTTTAATATTTTCAATAAAAAACAATTTTAACACAAATGCACACACACACATAGACACAGATAGTTTTAGTAATGTGGGTAATCCATGTTAGATTAAAGTAAAAATTTCACTTTTTGAAATATCCTCCCTCTATATAAATTGTTCTACCATAAAAGGGTTTAAGCCCTAAATCACCAGCCTTAATTGATTTTCCAACTGGCTTTTAGATTATCATTGACATAAAAATATTTTTCCATTTTCACAAAGAATAACGTCCCTCCTTCCTTCTTTTCCCCCCACAAAATGGAATGATTTGAATAATCATTTTATTCAGACCCAAAAGAATTTTTTTTTATATGGGGTGTCCAAAATGTTGTTGTGAAGAAAAAAATGTATATTGTGACTGTCACTTTACAAAAGAAAGCCAACTGAAGGATGTCCATGTCTCAGAAATATAGAAGGACTGGTAGTATGCACAACTCCTACACACTCTTTTTTTTTTTGTCATGTTGGTAAGGACTCGACTCTGTCTGACCACACATGCTCTTTGAGACTTTCCAAAGCTTTGCTATCTCTTGATCCTGCAAAAAGTCTCTTTCTGAAGCGATCCATCCTGATAACGAGGGGTTCAGACATAAGTTATAAGACTGTGAACCCCTATAGCAACCTTTTTTATACACACACACACACACACACACACACACACACACACGCACACTGGGTATCATAAAAGTTGCTTTACAGTAGAAAATTGTGTCTTAATGCCAATGGAGGACATTTCCAGCATTTCCTTTAAGATAAGCTGCAATACTGTAAATAAATAAAACTTTTTTATTGGTAAAAATTGTTTGTCTAAATGTTTTTAATAATAAAATTTCCTGTTTATCAGTTTATTAAAATTTATATATATCCATTGTGCACAGTAACTTTTTGGACACACTAAATTTTTCAAACACATTAAAAGAGACATCCAGTACAAAAAAAATGGGTAATATAACCAGTTCTTTTCTCATCAGCTTTCAACTTGACAAGGTGACAAGTGGCTTGAAAGTCTATTTAATGTCACACACACTCTCACACTCTATATCGCTCTCTCTCTTTCTCACACTCACTCACTCACAAAAAATATTTCTCCCAAAATGCCATATCAAAAATTAGAGGGAGCACACAATTTAAGAGTTACATTATTATTAGATCTAAAAAGGAAACTAGTCATTTCACAGTGAATGGTGAATTTTTATGCATTTTCAAATGAAACAAAAAAAAAGATAAACATTAAACATGTTAGTTATGACCTAAAGGATCATGGGTAGTTTTTTTTCTCATAGCTGTTTGTTTTTTGTTGAGCAGAAAGTCTTCTTTTTATCTTAGCTCAAATCAGTCTTCCTGTAGTTCAGTGTTCTTCATGATCTCAGTGAATTCCAAGGCACCCAGTCCTCATCCTGGGGGGTAAATCTATTTCAATGTTAAGCAGTTAACCAGCACAGCTCACTTGGTCAATTAGTGTGAGGAGGTGGGATTGTAGGGTTTAGGGTTAAAGAGAAGAGTGCACATGTTGCTTAACTTGAAGTCCTGGATGGATTTGACTGCCCTTCTTCATGCCAAGGGCTACAAAATTACCTATTTGTTACATAACATCGTATTTCTGTATAGTGAACAGGCTGAATGTTGCTTAACTTATTGAGTGATCTGACTTGGTATGATACCTGGTATTCCTAAATGGTAACCCATTTAGGTACTGAACGGGCTTGATGTTGCTTAACTTAACTGATCTGATGGAAATTTGACTTTCTAATGTGATTTAACTATTTATTGTAAAAATGTATTCAAATTAAAGATTATAGATATGAAATCTGAAATCATCAAATTTAATGAATTTTTTTTTTCTTTATTTCAGGAGCTGGAGAATCAGGAAAAAGCACAATTGTTAAACAAATGAAGTGAGTATTTTATTTTTTTTTTCTTAAAGGGAAATAACTCTCCCTTTTTTTTTTCATTCATTTTCTAATGGAAGACCATTTTGCTGCATCTCTCTTCACTATTGACAGGGAAATTTCAAACTTATTATTGTGTGCTAGGAACCTCATTCATATCGTATCGCACAGTGATGTACGTGGTGTAACGATTAGTTTCTTGGAAAGGAGTAGCAGGGACACTGCTTGCCCTTGTACAGTACCTGGTATTCTTAAATGGTCACCCATCTAACTATTGACTTTGCTTAACTTCGCTAATCTGACAGTAACCAGTGTCTCCAACGCAACTTGACTGTACTTTTAGAGAAAAGGATTGACATACAATAGTTTTTGCTTTGATAAAAGAATATAATCATTAATATTCAAGATTCTTTTTTATATCAATTCATTTGCTTTGAGTTGGTGAGTTGAAACCATTTCACATTTATTCACATGCTTTGTGTATGTGTTTATGTTAAAAACACATAAAAACAAAACACTCTGATAGAAATGTGTTCTGTTATAAACCCACTTGACAATTTCCACAAAAGTGCACACAGAAGAGTCGTGTAAAACTTGGATTTGTGTAAATAAATGCTTTTTAACATGTATTTAATCGGTGAATGTTTTACAGATGGAGAAAAAGGTCGACTGTGAGTGATTGTCCTTTATTGTCAACAGCTTGACACACACACACATACGCACACACACACACATACACACACACACACACACACACACACACACACACACACACACATGAACCCAGCGTGAAACTTGTTAGAGATTTTAGCTTATTCTCTCAGTTTAAAGACTTGTTAGTGTGAGCAATGTTTTGAAAACTAATGCCAAACTGTTTGGGTGTGTCTCTATCTTAGTGATCCCTAAAATGGTACATGTGTAAGCATATTTCTGGTGGGGGTTTATTAAATAATAGTGACATATTTAGAATTAGATTGGTCTGTTCAACGCCATATTTTGAGCTCTGTAGATGAAAAAAAAGGTATAATTTATTGTTGTAAGAACTAAGCCATACACAGACATGGACTCTTCTTGCTATATACAGGAGGAGCCAAAAGTAGGTATACAGTTATGAAAAGTAAATAATAGTCCAAAAATAGGTTTATTTTTAAATTTTAAACATACTAAATTAATCTAAAGAAACTGGTTAATCCCTTAACTGCTCAAAATGTCCTCTGCCAACATTGCAGCATTCTTCACACCATTTGTACTCTCAGCATTTTCAGACTTCCAATGCTTCTTTAATATCCATTATCTTTGCTCATCATTTAAATTATTTGCCTTTACTGAAATGAATTACTAAAATAAATTACTTAAATTCAAAATTTAAAAAACATTCTTATTTACAAAAAGTTAGTAAAACAAAAAACATTTCTAAAGCATATAAAAAAGTTTATTAATTGTATATCTACTTTTGGCCCACCCTCTATTTATGAAGAGGTAACACTCACGAATGAGTTATTAACCATAGATTGCCAGGTTGGTCTTACTATGACCCCTCACCTACCTAACTAATCTCTATGTTCAAATATTTCTTAGTAATACATTCAAGGCCACAACAAATCTGGCAAAGAGATATTTGAACCTGCTACGTTTACTTTATTTTATCTAAAAGGGTTCAGTTTAATAGTGTTTTTTTAATTATTAATTATATAAAAAAAATAAAAGTGAAAAGGAGTAAAATAATCAGTTTTATGATAATCTAGATTTGAATAATCTAAACCATTGTTGATGGCAACTTTTGATTTATTTTGAACTAAAAGTCGTGAAGAAATTTTTAGATTAGAGAGCATTTCATCAACCTAAGGGAATAATGATTTTATCACTTAGTGATAAACCTTCATTCTCTCAGGTTTTAATACCTATATTTAAATCAGAATATATACTGTGTGTGTATTTGTGTAAGTGAATAAACTGTATTTATTTATAAACTATTGCTAATAAATAATTTCATAGATTAGCAATAATTTATTAATTATAATATAATATTATAATAATACGAGAGCGGCAACAACGGGTGCGACATACCCCTAAAGGCTCGCAGTCATTACGAGTGCTAAATTCACAAACTGATGATAAACTGTTTGAACATATCAGGTAGAGCTGTTAAGACAAATGGACTAAACAGAGAAACAAACGCTAAGAAAGTAGACAGTAATGTATGAGATATGCATATATATATTTTCAGAACATTATAATATATAATCTAGTCTATAGAACATATGTAACCAAAAGTCCTCAATACCAAAAGGCTCGCTTCGCTCGCCTTGGGATAAGTTATTTTTTCCATGTTTTTACAAATCTTTAGGACAGCTTACTAGAAATTAGTTTTTTTTCCCATGTTTTCACAAACTTTTGGGACAACTTGTATGTTGACGGATTGAAAAAATTTCTTCACGAGGACGTTCTCTCCCATGCTCTCTATCAGCACACCAAGTTTGAGCCTGCTAGGCCCAGCCATCTCCGAGTTTATAAGGGACCAAAAGTCCTCACTCGCCTTGGGATAATACTTAAATTTATAAAGCACTCAATATAAAAGATAATGTGAAAAGTAGGTCTGATGATTGATCATGCAAGAAATTTCAATAAATTTAAAAACAAAAATAATTTCAACTGAAAACATAAACAACAATAATAGAAATAAAATAAATACTAAAACATCCAAACGGTGAAAATACACCAAAAGTTCTATGGCAATAAAAATTGAATTGCAAACTATTTTTTCACTGAGAATCCAAACATCAAATGTTTTGCTTGACAGCAAAAAAAATTAAAAATGGAATTCTATTAAAATGAAAACTAATATTTTGTTTAATCAAGTATGATTGAATAATCAAATGCTACCTAATTATACAGAATATTATATATATAAATAAATAAATATATAATAATGTATGTGTGCAGCAACGGTAGAGCATTGGTAAAAGCTCGGGCTATGAAATCGTATTACGCGAGTTCAAATCCCAGTCAAAAACCATTACTT
>JAUZSX010330311.1:0-11082 GCA_034780655.1 Idiosepius hallami | reverse complement strand
TATATATTCGGTGTTACCCTTCACCTCGATGAGCTGCTCTCCTGAGTTACCGAGCCCCATCTGTCCGAGGCAGCTAAAGTGAATACAATAGTTTTGACTGGGATTTGAACTCGTGTAATACGATTTCAGGGCCGAGCTTTTACCAATGCTCCACCGTCACTGCCGTATATATACATACATATATATTGCGTGTGTGTGTGTGTGTGTGTGTGTGTGTGTGTGTGTGCATATGTATGCTCGTTGGAAAAGACAAGGGAAGTGTGTAACAGAAAAAAGTGGTCATAACGGAAGGAAAGATTGAATTAAATATATAAAAAAAATGATTGGAAATTGTGATTGGAACCCCACGTCAAACCTTGCCTTTTACCAATGGCACTTTGTCGTCTTCACCGCTTTGGCGCCACGATGTCTGGAGCGGTCGCCATTATTCTTTTTCTTTTTTTTTTTTTTGGCGGGAACGGGACAATGGCGGGAAAAAGCCAGTTAATTCTTGCCGATCGGCTTCGAGGCGATGGATGCATCGTGTGGAAGGCGATCGATGAACATGAGGTTAGCGGTAGATGACAAGTGTTACTTTGTGTTGAGGTTGCATTTGGAATTTGAAATTAGGAATCGGGAGGAGGGGGTGGGGGAGATGTGTGAGGGAGAGGAAGAGGGTGGAAAACAGTGAGTGGAGGGAGAGAGAGAAGAAGAAAGATAGAGAGAGGAAGAAAGAAAATAAGGGAGAAAAGAGACAGAGATGGAAAGAGAGAGAGAGAGAGAGAGAGAGAGAGGAAGAAAGATAAGAAGAGAGAGAAGAAGAGAGAGAGGGGAAGACAGAGATGGAAAGAGAGAGAGAAAGAAAGAAAAGAGAGAAGAAAAGAGAAAAGAAGAGAGAGAGAAAGAGAGAAAAGGAGAAAGATGGAAAGATAGAGAGAGAGAGGAAGGGAGAAAGAAGAAAAGAAAGTGAGAAAAAAGAAAGAGAAAGAGAGAAGAAAAGATTATAGAGAGAAAGAGAGAGAGAGAAAGAGAGAGAGAAGAAAGAGATGATAGAGAGAAAGAGAGAGAGAAAGAGAGAGAGAAAAAAGAGATGATAAAGAGAAAGAGAGAGAGAGAAAGAGAGAGAGAAGAAAGAGATTATAGAGAGAAAGAGAGAGAGAGAAAGAGAGAGAAAGGAGAGAAGAGAGAAAGTGAAAGAGAAGGAAAAGAGATGATAGAGAGAAAGAGGGGGAAGAAGAGAGAGAGATCTTAGAGAGAAAAAGTGAGATAAGAAGAGAGAGAGAATAAAGTGATGAAAAAGAGAAGGAGAGAGGGAGAGAGAGAAGAAAGAAGGAGAGAAAAAGTGAGAGAGAAAAAGAAAGAGAGAAAGAGTGAGAGTAGAAAGAGAGAATAGGGAGAAAGAAAGAGAGAGAGTGAGAAGAAAAATAAAGAGAGAGAGAAGAAGAAAAAAATGATAGAGAGAGAGAGAAGAGAAAGGGGCAAGAGAGAGACAGAGACAGAGATACGATAACAGAGAAAGAGAGAAAGAAATATATATATATATATATATATATATAGAGAGAGAGAGAGAGAGAGAGAGCAGAATAAGAAGAAGGAGAGAAACGGGAAGAGAGAGAGAGAAGAAGAAGAGATAGGAGAAGAGAGAGAAAAAGAGACAGATATGCAATAACAGAGAGAGAGAGAGGAAGAGAAAGAGAAATAGAGAGGGAGAGAGAGGGGAAAGAGAGAGAAAGAGAGACAGAGATACAATGACAGAGAAAGAGAGAAAGATATATATATATATATAGAGAGAGAGAGACAGGGAGAGAGGGAAAGAGAGAGAAATAGAGAGACAGAGAGAGAGAGGGAAAGAGAGAGAAGAAAGGGAGAAGAAAGAGATTATAGAGAGAAAGAGAGGGAGAAAGAGGGATAGAAAGGTTAAATGAAAAGGTTACGGAGGGGGAAACAGAAGAGAGAGACAGGAAAATAATTAAAAGTACGTGAGTGAGGAGAGACAGACAGAGACAGAGAGAGGCGGAATGAATGAGAAATATATGTATATTATATTTACTTGGTGAGCAAGAATCCAAGTTTGGCACAAGGTCATTTTTACATGCTCTAACCCGGATTTTTTACATTCGGTATAACCCTTCACCTAGATGAGATGCGCTTCCAAGTTAACGAGCTCTTACCCGGGCTTTTTACATTTGGTGCTCTCCTGAGTTAACGAGCCTCTTTTGTCCGATGCAGCTAAAGGTGAATGAAATGGTTTTGACCGGGATTTCAACTCGTGTACTATGATTCCACAGCCCGAGCTTTTACCAATGCTTCAACTTCGCTTCTCTAATATTATATTTTCCTGGTGAGTAGCACAAGGCAATTTTTTAAGGAGAATGAAATGTTTTTGACTGGGATTTGACCTCGCATACTACGAATTCAGAGCCCGAACTTTTACCAATGCTCCAGATTCGCTGCTCTTTGAGCGGATATTATATTTACTTGGTTAGCAATACCAACCAAGTTTGGCACAAGGCCATTTTTTAAGGTGAATGCAATAGTTTTGACTGGGATTTGAACCTGCGTACAACGATTCCAGAGACCGATCGTTTACCAATTTCTCAACTTTACTGCTCTTTGAGTTGATTTTATATTTTCTTGGTTAACAATACCAACCAAGTTTGGTGCAAGTCTTTTTTTTAAGGTGAATGCAATGGTTTGTGACTGGGATTTGAACTCGCGTACTACGAATCCAGAGCCCGAGCTTTTACAAATGTTCCACCTTCGCCGCCTTAATATTATATTTACTTTGTGAGAAACCCTAATCAAGTTTAGCACAAGGTCATTTTTAAGGTGAATGCAATAGTTTTGACTAGGATTTGAACTTGCGTACAACGATTCCAGAGATCGATCTTTTACCAATTCCTCAACTTTGCTAAATTCTAATGCAAAATGAAAAACAAATTCTAATTTCATTTTCTTCCAAATCATTATTGATTTATATAAATATTTTTTTTTGATTATACAAACTAGTTTTCAGGCTAACATTTTCCGTATTAGTGCTCTCTAGAGAAGAAAGTTGTTCAGGGACCGTTTTGGCATTAATTTCATCAAGTCACCTCTACACGACACACAAGCTTTTATAGGTCTTATTCTCTCTCTTTTTCGGGTCGATTGGATTGTGGTAGAATATTGATGTCTGTTGATAGCATTCCATATTTCAGATCTGTGAGACTAACCGTAGCCCTCGTCGCAAGAGGGTCCGTCTGTGCCTGGCGTGCGGAGTGGTAGCAAATCCCACGGTCGGAGCGTCGGAAGTAAAAAATACCAAGATGGCGCCCGCCGTCTTTTATTAAGATGGAATCTCGTGGGATCACGTGATGTCTCGCGAGATTGGACATTTGGCCGGCGAACGACTGAGATAAAAGTCGGGTCGATCGGAGGCTCGGGGAGTGCTGACGTCTTAGCGTACTTTGTTCCGGCGAGTTCCGTGTGTTATCGTTATTTTCCTACAGCGAGTTCCGTGTGTTATCGCCATTTTCCTACAGCGAGTTCCGTGTGTTATCGCCATTTTCCTACAAGAACAAACTTGATTCAAACTCTAACTGCCTATCCACATCTTCAAGAGGACTTCTCCCCAATTTTTCAGTTTGAATGCAACGATTGTCTTTGTATTAAGGATTTAAAACTTAATATTTTGAAGAAATTAAAAAAAAGTTGATTTTTAGTTTTGACTGACATTCCCCCGTTTGATAACATCCTTGTACTACAACTTCTGACCTCCAACCCTGCGTCTACACTTCCCGCATTCCAAAGCTTCAAATTATTTATCTTCCCTTTAAAGAATCAGTTCTTCAGTTTTCTTTAGGCATTATTGCAATTGGAAAGCCACATCGGCCACAACAAGATAACAATAAAGATGAGAGTAGAAGTCAAAATAAATACAATCCTCAAAGCTCATAAATTTATTTCTTCATTTACCTGAGGAGAATTCTCATCCCTGGAATCAAACGATGCCGTTCCAATTGGAAGACAAGGCACTCCAACTTCTTTAAAAAATTCAATCACTTTTTCTTTGTTTTCAAAATTGACTTCCAAAATCAAACCAAGTTCTTCAGAGAAAAGCAACTCAAAAAGGGACACTGAAAAAAATAAAAAAATTCAGATTTTCTTTAAAAAATTTTTTGTGGAATTTGCAAAATACTGACCGAATATTTTATACAAAATTCATTTCTAATGCTTTTCTCTAAGGCAGTTAAGAAAGCCTATTATATAGAAAGGCAGTATTTAGTGGTTCGAATCATTAAAAAAAAACTATTGTGATTTCATTTTCTGAAGAGTTACAGAATGTAGGGTTTCATAAAACTCTGATGAACTGATTTTTATATTATAATAGATAAAGACGAGTAGATTTATTTGTTATAAAAGTGTTTGTTTTTATGGTTAGATGAGGGTGAGTTATTAATAAACTGCCTTCTCTGCCTAAAACTGACCTCTTGTCTAAACTGCCAATAATAGATGACTCCCCCCCATTCCCATAATTCATTGCGTAGAAATGAAAGAGAATAAGGATTTATCAGACACAATCCAAGCAGTTCAGATTTTCTCTGGAAATCAGAAAAAAAAACTTTTAATTTATTGAGAGAAAAGCAAATTAAAAAAAGAAAAAAAAAATTACCATTTGGTGATTTTTGGAAATTGAGATTTAAATTGGCGTTGCCTGCGAAGGCCATTTCTAAGGCACAAGTCAATAATCCTCCATCACTTATATCATGACCAGAACATATTAACCTTTCTGAAAGGGAAAAAAAAAAATCAATTTTCATAGCAGATTTAAAAAAAAAAATAAAACAAATCTGGAAATTATAATCTTTATTTTTATATTTATCTGAAATATTTTTTGTTTATAGAATTAACAATAAATGAGAAAAGTCTGTTTTATCCAAATTTTTCAAATAATTTTTCAGTGATTAAAATTCAATTATTATTTCTAGTAAGCCTTTTCAGCAATTTAGAAAAATATAAATATGAAAAAATTCAAGTGAAAAAAAAAGATCAAAAAATTGTCCATAAAATCATTGTAAAAAAAGTCTTTCTTAAAAAATTATTAAAATCATTAAAAATAATTCTAAAGAAATTCACAATAAATTTTTGATAAATTCAAAGATACATTTTTTGGGGTCTTTTTGTTTTTATGTTTTTTAATGATTATAAAATATTGGATAAAGCAATTTTGAAGATACAATTTTTATCTGAAACTTTTCTAATAAAAATTTCTAAGAATATTCTTTTATTTTGTAAATAGAAAATTATACAGGGTGTTGCAGATGTCGTTCCATCTGCTGAAAAATGAAGCAATGTAAAAAGAAACTGCAACCATTTTATGCATTCTATAAAAAAAACAAAAACTGGAGATTGTTGTGTTATCAAGAGGGCGGGGCTGCAGCAGATGGACAAACGCTGTTTTTATAACATCTTTATTTAGCCGAGTGTCTGGTACAACTGACGACAATTAGTTAGGCAAGTGCCACGTATAGATAAAGGGGAATAACTCGTTATATTATTAAACTGAGTTATCTACCTTATAACAATAACAGAGATTGCGAGTTTTTTTTAATTGATCATTTTTGGTTTTATATCCTTATTAGTTTCTAAAATATTCAATGTCTAAAAATGGCCAGGACTTTAGGAAGATTCTTTATTTACAAGAAAATTGTGTATTCAAAAATGCCTTTCCTATTTTTCTTTTTACTTGAAAGTGAAATACCAATTTTCTTTAAAATATTTTAATAATCTTTATAAGTGTAACAAACAGAATATCATTTTTTTTTTATTTAAAGGCTAAGCAGACAAAAACTGAACATTGCTTAATTAACATTTGAATCTGAGAATTCTATTTTTTAAAAGAAACAATTTTAACTTAAAGATGGTTTAAATCTGCTTTAAGTGATGGAATATTTTTGTCAGAGTAGAATGGGGGTTGATAACCATAGAACAAAGGACTAAAAAAGAAAAAAATGCTTGATTTTCATCTGAAGTAAAGCAAGTGAAGCAGGTATAGTCCCCCATGAGTGCACAGTAAATAGAGCATAAAAAAAAGACCCAGGGGGCGCTACCAGAATTTTGTCACATTCAGAAATACTGGATTTGCATTTGGATCAATTACTTACAAATTTTGGCCAAGTTTCAGAAAAAAATCTAATGGATGGATCAAAAGTTATGGGACAAAAATGTCATTTTTGGCCATTTTGGGGTGTTTTTGACCCATTTTACGCCCCCTGGGGACACAACGAGAATTTATTTTTACTATACACATTTACATCTAAAAATACAACTTGTGGCAAAATTTCAGAAAAAAGTAATGGATGGTTATCCGGTAATAGTCCGGACACACCCAACTGAAAACAAGGGTCCCTCTCTGATAAATCGGGCCCCCCCCAAAAAAAAAAATCTAATGAAGTCTACTTACGTTTGATGCACTTTTGAGTAACATTAAACATTTTGATAAATACATCCGTGTTGTCTAAATCAGGCGTTTCATTTCCAATTTGCTTATAACATTGAGCTAAAGCTGATCCTCCAAGACGATGTTGACCAAAACTGGGATCAACATGAAGCAGAAAACCTGGAAGAAAAAAAAAATATTTCTTATTTTTTGTTTTATTGCATATCAACCTTTATAGGTCATTTAATGCCGAGAAGAATCTTTTTTTCACACAAAGTTTTTTTAAATAACAGATTATGCACTATTTAATCCAAAACTAGAGGGAATATGTGTTTTTTATACCCTCCCCAAGGGCATTAGTCCAAAAGTGTATGTAAATTGAAAGATTGCAATTCAAACTCGTATATTACGATTCTGAAGTCTGACTGTCCCAAGTGGACCTCCCTGCATGTTTGTAATGTTTATTGTAGGTGGACATATTTAAGCAGAAACTTGATACCTAAGCCTCTCAATAACTGTGTCATGCCAACCAGGATTTAAGGGGGGGGGACCCCAAAAATTTTATAAAAAAGCTGAACAATGAAAGGCAAAAAATAAAAACGCAAAGTGTTTTTATTTAGTCAAAGTTTTAAAAAAAATATAATAAAACCCATTTTATGATTAAATATGACAGCAAATCTGGCTTTTTTCAAAATTTTTACTCCTCTCTGAATTAAAGCCATTTTTTTTTTTTTTTTATCAAAATAACAATTTTTAACTGGTTTTTGTTTGTTTTTATTATTAAAAAGAATTGAAAAAAATCGAATTGTCTTCTGTTTTTTGTTGTTTTCAATTTAAAAAAAATGAAGATTTCTAAATTTCACGTAAACTAAAATTTAATCGCTGTAAAAGTTTAAAAATATACAAAAAATAAAAATATAACTTATCTGATAGAAATTGATGACAAATACGAACGCCCTGAATATCTTTACAATAATTTTATATTGTAAATGATATTTAAGAAAAATAAATTTAAAATCTATTTTTTAGAGAAATCCTTGAAAAAACAAAACAAAACAAAAAACAATAACAACAGCCATTAAAATCAATCATTTCATTCAACAACTCAAGAGGAAATAAAGAATTCCTCTCTGATTATTGTTCTTCACTTTTTAATTAAAGGCTGCAAAATGATATTCACAATTTGGATTATTTTTTTCTTTAATAAAACTTTTTACTTTTACTTCAATTCAACTCAAAAGTTGGAAAATTAGACCAACAAAAATGTCGCTCAACTTTACACTTTATAAAACAAAAATAAGGAAAACAAAAACTTTTAAAGAAATATATTCTAAAACTTCAAAATAAAATCAAAGAAAATTTAAATTGGAAAACAAATCCTTCTACTTTGAGCAAAATTATTGACAAAAAATGAATATAAAAATTGTGACTTACTTTTATTATTAGGGCATTTCAAATCAGGAGTGACAGTTGCGGTAATATCTGGACAAGCAACATAAGCAGACACAACAAGCGTCCCTAATAAAGAAAAGGAAACAACAATAAAAAAAAATAATTCAATAGAAAAATTATCAAAGAAAAAACTAGAAATTTTTATAATTGAATAAATGTTAAAAAATCAATTCAAAGATTTTCACTTTAAATTTGTTTTTTTTTCTTAAAACTTAACTAAATTTATTGAAAATGGACATTAATATTATTATTATTATTATAATATAATATTATTATTATTTACTTTTCAATTGAGCTTTCCATAATTACAAAAGTTTGATTTATTAAAAATAAATCTTGAAAGCCAGAATTGTAATTATATAAATGATACTCACCGGGTGCTTTAATGGTCTGTGATCCAACCCTTGCAGCCATACTTAAAGAGTCTTTACCTCCATCTACGGCAATTCCTAGTTTCTTCATTACTTCACACATTGCTTTACATGCATCAAATAAAGCTGCCCCTTCACCAGAAAGTTTTGCTGGCCACATCCAATTTCCACTGCATTTAACATCCTAAAACAAACAAAATTAGAAGAGGAGATTTTGATCATTGATTGGATTTATCAGCTTATCAATACACTTGGATTATTTAATGCTGAAGAGTTTAGTTGATTGATTGATTGATTGGATGGATGGGTTATTTTACTAGCTTATCAACCCTCTTGGCTTATTTAATGCTGAAGAGTTTAGTTGATTGATTGATTGATTGATTGGATGGGTTATTTTACCAATTTATGTTTATTGCTTATTAGGATTTTTTTTTAAATTTCGTTTTATTATTATTATTATTATTTTTATTCAAATAGGGTTGAAAGGTTAATTACCAAATTTGAATATTTATAGAAATATAAATGAAGAGTTTTTTTTTTTCAAAGAACTTTTGTATTGTTTTAAGAAACAGAAATTGATGATGAAGAACTGAAGACTGTGTTTGGCATAAAATCTTGGATGATCTCACCTTCAGATCTGAAATTCTGGCAAAGACCAAATTAGTCAGGCATTCTCCAACAGTCATCCGTGCTCCACACGCAGAGTCAACCAAACCTTTAATTGGTTGTTCACCAATTGATGTTGCAGATCCAACCTAAAATGATTTTGATAAAAAAATATCTTCTTGTTATTTTGACATCTGAGAAAATAAAAATCTCTTGACTTGGCTTTCTACTATTAATTAATCTCTTGTTATTAATCCACAATTTATTTATTGCAATAAATCAGTCTTTATAAAAAATAATTTGGTTTTGGTTTTTAATCTCTTGTGATTTATAAGCATCTTTTTTATTGAAAAAACAACAACACACAATTTTCCATCTTTTCTTACAAAAATAATCCCAGAATATCAGAGAGCCTTCCAAACATCACTGAATTATTCTTATAATAAACATCATTTGTTCTTGGAAATTAATTCAAGATGAATTTGAAATTGTAAACAAGATGTGATATTTTTCAGTAAATTTTGTTTAATATAATTTTAGAACATAACATCGACAAAGTTAAATATTAAACTTAATGAATCTTTTGTTTAAACAAATGATCAAAAAAAGTAGAAATTGTAAACAAAGTTTAGAATTCTTAAACAATGGACATTCAGCAATGTTTTTAAATGGAAAATTTTAAATCCATTTATTTTAAACCATTTTTTAAGCCAAGATCAAAAAAAAAAAAATCAGAACCCTCCACAGGCGACAGGCTTTCATTTGGCCCCTTCACAGGTGACAGGCTTTTATTTGGCCCCTTCACAGGTGATAGGCTTTTACTTGGCCCCTGCCATTTGCTTTCAAGGAAAGAGAGAAACTTTGTCAAACAAACAAGACATCAATTTACAATTCGCATTCAAACTAATTTTTGTCTCCAGATTTTACCGTATCAAAATAAGAAAGAGCCGTGACCGCAACATCAGCCAAAGGGCAATGAAGATAACCAACACATTGTTGTTGAGCAACAAGGCCTGTCACACAACGATCAACCTGAAAAAAGAAAAGAAAAAAAAAAAGAGGTTTTAATAAAAAATTATTAAAAATTCTTTAAAAAAAAATCTAAGGGAAAAATATTTTCAAAAAACATTTCTAGAAACGGACATTTTTTACAATCATTTATGGATTAAATAAAATAGAAAAAATAAAATAATTCTAGGTTTGACTTTTAGGAACATGTTATTTTTATTTGTTTCTTTAAAAAGTTATTCAATTCCATGTCAACAGTATACATACATAAAATATGTAGCAACAAAATAACATTTTTCCGCTGGTCATTCTTTCATTATACTATCAAGAAATAATAGATTTCCCCTTGATATATTTTATTATTTATCAATTCATAGATAAAATATTGTTTCTAGATAAATAAAACATCCTTAAGTCATTTTATTCTATTGAAAGTCAAATGAAATTCAAAATTGTCGACTACAATTTTGAAGATAAAGTTCAGACATTTTGGTTTTGAACAAAACAATCAATTCTAATTGAAACATTATTGCTCTCCTTACTTTATTTGTCAAATATCTTTTGCTGGCAACTGAAGGGAGCCTTAGAACCCTGTCAAGGGCATCCATTACAGTCAAATCAGACGGTAGAGATATAGCCTTCAGTTCACGCTTGAGACGATCAAGTTTAAATTCCTGAAAAACAAAATATAAATAACGATTATTGTATTCAGACATTGATCTTCATTGGAGTCGCATTTAATGACAAATGTAATCTTTTAAACAATAGAATAATGGCTCTCGATTTTTAATTTAAAAAATAATGGCTCAATACTTTACTTTATTGGCCATCTTTAATTTTAGCTCAATTCAATGTTTAATAAAAAGTTGTTTTTTTTTATAAAAACATTACTGTTTTGGCTTAAATGCTTTAATTTAATAACCCATCTTCATCCATAGATTATGTGAACTCCTTAGGATCAAATCTTAATAAAAAAAAAAGTTCATTCTGTCTGGTTGTAACAATATTATTGAACTAAATTTTTGTCAAATAATTTTTGTCCCCCATTGTTTGTCTTGAAACAGGTTTCAGAAAATGTTGTTCATTTGCAGGTGTTTTGTAAAAAAATGAAAGGACGACAGACAGCTTTGAGTGAAATAAAGCTTTATAAATCCTATCCAATTTGCATTGACGGTGGAGCATTGGTAGAAGCTCGGGCTGTGAGATCGTGTTACGCAAGTTCAAATCCCAGTCAAAACCATTACT
>JAUZSX010330301.1:0-11083 GCA_034780655.1 Idiosepius hallami | reverse complement strand
TCTATCTCTATATATATCTATCTCTATATATATCTATCTCTATATATATCTATCTCTATATATATCTATCTCTATATTGACATGGGCATCTGTAACGTTTCTGTTCTAAATTTGTTTGGGCATATCTGAAACCTATTTTTATGACAGTAACTTCTACTGTCCATCTCAAACATATTGTGGATTGAGTAAAATATACCCTGACGAAGGTGTTACCAAACCGAATCATTATAGCGTCAGCATTACATATGTATACTTGGTTTGGGGTTTTCTTTAATTATTTTTATCACACACAATCGAAAATTTTTAATTTATTCTACTAATATATATGTATGCATATATATATTTATATACATAATATATATACGTGTGTCTGTGTTGGAAGTGTGTGTGTGGGGTTTTGATGTTATCTCGATTTGGAGTGCAATCATCGCTTTTGTTTCGTGACTCGTCGTTTATCTGATCATATCTTGTTTCTTTGTTTCAAATTTTTCGTAAGAATGCATCACGACAAGAAAACACAAAGTCTCATGAGGTGGCTGTGCGTGATTTTATTTATATTGTGTTTAGTTTGTATAGCATGCAATCTGGTTTTTAAGTATGGTATAGTTTTCTAACGGGTTATTAAGTCAGACGATAGGTCTATGTGTGTGTAATCCTTCATATATATATTGCACTGTTAATCCAAGTCTTGCAGTCACCAAGCATTACCAATGATAATTTATTTTTCATAATTTCGTGTCTATATCATAATTTTTAAAACCCTGTTTGTTAATCTTAACGTCTCAATCATACTTTAAATAATTTTATATATACCACATCTTGATATTAGCAATTGAACTATTGAAAATTACAGGTGTCCAAAAAATAAAATAATGAATGTGTATGGTTATTTTAACCTTTGGGACCCAAGAAGCTTATATAACGGCCCTGACTGCATAAGGCAAAAGAAGACACCAATATTTTAGCTTTAAAATCATCCTCTAATATAGCGACTCTGAGTCGGATTACACAAAAGCCAAAATACTCAAATACATATGTGAAATACAGGGGGTCCTATTTGGTAATTTTGATAAGTTAATGTTCAAACGATTAAATGCATGTTAGCCCTTTTTGAAATAGTGTATTATTTTAGGACCTCATGTATTTTCACATATGCGTTTGAGTATTTTGGCTTTGCGTAATCCGAATCTAGTTTTTATCTGCCAAAGGGGAAAAAAGAGGTTTAATTTTTTTTTTAAATATAATTCAAAGAAAGCAGATGTACATTGGAGAAACGTCTTTCTAAAAAATATTAGCGATTCGAAAATGTCTGAACTGTTGTTTTTGTTGAGCAGGAAGACCTCACCACACCCGATAGAGTTAGGATTGGAGAGCAGGAGAAAGAAGATAGAATAAGAGAGAGAGAAAGGGAAAAAGAGAGAGAATAAGAGAAAGAGAAAAATATAGAGAGAAAAAGAGAGAGAATAAGAGAAAGAGAAAAAATATAGAGAGAAAAAGAGAGAGAATAAGAGAAAGAGAAAAATATATATAGAGAAAAATATATATAGAGAAAAATATATATAGAGAAAAATATATAGAGAGAAAAATATAGAGAATAAGAGAAAGAGAAAAATATATAGAGAGAAAAATATAGAGAATAAGAGAAAGAGAAAAATATAGAGAATTAGAGAGAGAGAGAGAGGGAAAGAGGGAGGATTAGGGAAAGAGGGATGATAAGGGAAAAGAGGTTTGAAGTTTTGAAATGCAGTACAAAGCAGACTGTTTACGGATCATTTGAAATTAGTCCCCAGTGATAGGCGGAAAACTACGTCTCCTTAAATAGCAACGCATCATCCAAATCATATGGGCATACTATTACTGGTACAATCTACATATAACCAAATATAAATCTGATGGTTATTGCTTTACAGGTGCATTTTTAAAAAACTAAAGAGCTCGTGTTTGTCCATACCGAAAACAGCTACTTGTTTACTTTATCTGCATGGCGAAGTTTGTGTCGGCGTCTGCAAATCGATATATCTCAATCTAATATGCAGCACGAAGAGTTTATTCATTATATCCCCATCAAAAAACGAATTGTTTCAAAACATGAAAAAAAGTTTTTTCCATCAATTCTTGTAATTGTCTTTCTAGAAATATCCACTTTCAAGTCGATTTAAAAGCCTTGTCCTAAATAAAACTTCTATGACATGTAATTTAATTCAATTTTTTCTCAAACGAATCAAACATGTTAAAGTGCTTTTACTTGACACACTCATCATAAGTGTGAACCACATATGCTTGTTTACCGCGTTTTATTCCAAACAAAAAAAATTGAAGTTGCAGTTAGAGTTCTGTGATGTGGATGCATCATGACATCTATTTGTTAATAACATCCAGCAATTCAAGAACTACGGGTGTCCATAGGATCACTAAATGTATCATTTATTGATCCTAGGGATTCAGCCATCTGTAAGGTTACGACGCTGGTGTTTGTTGTTTTCGATTACCTGGGGGTGTGTCCCCTCGTCCTCTTCTGGCCGTTCTCACACCTCGTGCCGATGGACAGTCATTCTTGGCTGGCAGGAGTCGAACTGGAAATCTTAAAAGGGGCTACTTACAATTAAGATATCCGTTTGTTGTTCTGAGCCCTTTCAGACTCCAGGAGAGGGGCTTCTCCCTGCTATCGATCTACGTACTGGTCTACAAAGTTGTTAGCTAGAATCGAGATGATTCACAAATCGAAGACGGGCATTTTCGGTTAACCATTTTATTCAGCCAAGGTTTTAGCCCATACTCTGAATTCAAACGTGGCGATGGTGTCTTATATACTCAGTGTGACGTCAACTGACGACTCCGACAAACTCATCGCCAGACCCTTATTGCTACGGATCTACCTGATTTTTAGTCAAATATGTTCAGCGGTCTTTTTTTATATTTAACCCTTATAGGTAAAGTTTAATATAATTAATCAAGGAATAATATTCTAAAAATATCATTAGAAATGCATTTTTATATACTTATATTCTATTACCATTTGGATCCTGAAGAGCAGATATATCGGCCTTCGCGATCTTTAGCAAAATACAACACCAGCAAAATCACCAACCAGCCAATTATAGACATTGTATTAGACGACCAAAATATAGAGGTCCAAAATATCGACTAAGTCAGGGTCTAAAGATAAAATATTTTGGAATGATAACTGTGCTTAGATATAGAAATAGTCGTTGCATAATCAATTAAGTTTCAATACAATTGTATACATCAATGAAAATACTCTTTTTTTTTTAAATGATAGAAATCAAATGTTTTAATGCTTCAAACTAGATCAGAAGTGACAAATAAAATTCCTAGCATAAACAATAATCTTGCACAATCTTATTTAAATTTCACTTGGGGTCATAGTTAATAGGTTAAGGACATTTAAAGAACGAGGGAAAAATCAATTACAACGTGACGTAGGAGAAAACCCTTTAGATATAATTTATACCGATCTGTATTTGTCTTTTTTTGTAAGGTTACAAAGAAAGAATTACTGTTTAAAGTTAATTTTCTTAGTTAATTTTTGTATTTTTTTTAAAGATAAGTTTTTTTCTAAATATAAATAATAATTTACATAATAAATAATAAATTACATTTACCGCAAAAAAATTAGATTCTGTAATCAAATTATTTTTGATGAAATTCGATTAATTCAATGCAATACTTAGCGCACCAGAGAAATGTTAGTTATTTAACTACAAATAAGAAGAATAATGATTGCTTTTAAAGTTCATCGAATCTTTACTGACCCTGAAGATGTACCCAAGCGTCGAATAGCAGTTTATTATACCCAGGTTTATGTCTAGTTACGTCATCGTCATTGAACACGTTATGTACTCTAAGTCGGTTGTATGATATCAAAAATATTTGAAAGGCGCATGTACACAAAAACGAAGTTTTAATAACAATTTTGTTTCCGATAGACTTGTCGGAGACCCTATGAAAATTCAATTTTGTGTAAAACAAAAAAGCTTCTATTACTTGTTAATTATCGTCACTAACCTAGGCATTAGTAATTGTAAACACTTTTGGTGTAAGTCTAAAGAAGAATGCGAATAACTGTTTTAATCAATAGGTGGGATTGTATGTCTACTAGTTATTTACTTATAGCGTCATGGCATAGCCCCTGCTGATTCCTTCAGCGGATGGGCACTTTCAAAAATAACACCAGCAGAAAGATCTTTCTTCCTCAGCATCCGCCATTAGCTCATATGGTAAGGCGCCCGAATGTCACCCAGTTGGTTCGTGTTCGATCCTGAGTGAGGGTGGTGCTGCTTGCGGAGCCGTCCTGACGAGCCGTGGAATGGCAAAACAGGCCTGTCGACAGATTGCAAAAAATTATTTTATTTTATATATGTATATATATATATATATCTACACACACATATATATATATATATTAATATATATATATGTGTAGTTTTGATTAAAGCCTCCAGTATGTGTTGAAGGTGCAAGTTATTGAAGGGTTTGAAAAGGTGCATTCTGTGTCTCGGCTGATATGTGGCTAAGCACGGCACTGCTTAAATCCCATATAATACTGTTCCGGAGTCCAACCATTGATCACTCTTTTACTTTAGAGGTTATATAAAACTGTCTGCATAAATATTGAATTTTAAAAAATTGCATTTAAAAAACAAAAAATCTCTGTGACTCTTCAAATGATTGATAGTTGTTAAATATTTCTAAATGTTTGCCAATATTCTGTCTTGTTAGAGCAAGTCTCTACACTTTTGATTTTCTTTCTTTCTTTCTTCTTTCTTTCTGAGCATGGTTTGAAAAGTGGCACAAATTTTCTTAAACAAACACAATTCTATCTAAGATATATGTACTTAAGCATAATCTTTTATTTGTCATGTATAATAATAGTGTATTCCTTGGATTTTCTTTTTTTTTTTTTTATAAATCCAAACTCTGTTGACATCAGATTAAATCCATGTAGACAATTGATGAAAGCTAAAACTGTCATTCTAAAGGATTTGATTTTTCAATGGTAAAAAAAGAAAAAAAAAAAGATGTCAAATAAAGAGAAACATTAGAACAATGGTTTTCAAAGTGAGCGGGCACTGCCTCCTGTGGAGTGATATAAACTTTAGGGGGCATGTAATTAGTAACATGAGGGGGCATTAAAATCATGAAAGAAGCCTTAGAGCAATTACAGTAACATGTTCAATTGGTGTTGACAGAAAGGCTAGAAAAATGGAACGATTTAATTAAAGTAACTAAAGTGAATGCAATGGTTTTGACTGAGATTTGAACTCGCGTAATATGATTCAAGAGCCTGAGATTTTATCAATGCACCACCATCGCTGCCCTTTACATGAGAGGGCATTAAAATTTTTAAGTTGGCCTTAGAGCAATTGCAGTATGATGTTCAATTGGTGTTGATAGAAAGGCGAGAAAAATGGGACGATTTGATTAAGCATTCCTGCAAATAGATGTTGATTCTTGTATAATTCCACCAAATCATATTTATATTTACTTGGTCGAGCACCAAACGAAGTTAGGCACCAGGCCCTTTTTACGTGCTGAGATTTGAACTCTCATAATATGATTCCAAAGCCCAAGCTTTTACCAATGCACCACCATTGCTGCTCTTTACATGAGAGGGCATTAAAATTGTGAAGTGAGCCTTAGAGCAATTACAGTAACATATTCAATTGGTGTTGATAGAAAGGCTACAAAGATGGGATGATTTAATTAAGCCTTCCTCATTCACTGCAAATAGATATTCATGCTTGTATACTTCCACCATACGTTCTTCTAGATTTACTGTCTTTATGGCATTCATTGGCAACATTTTCTTCCAGCAGTGAAGGGAGCGGTGATAAGAGAAAGTTTGAAAACCACTGCACTAGAAAAAGAGAAATATGAAGAAATGCATAAAAATTGAAAGGGAAAAATAACCAGAAATGGAATCATCAAACTGAGACACAGATTCTAAATCAAAATCTTACAGTCAAAAGTACATCACATCAGTGGCGTGGCAACAGTTTTTGCCCCCGTTAATGTTCAAAATTCAAAAAAGCCCTAAAAACATTTATTTTCATGTAACTACAATCCAGGATCTAAATGTATTCAATTTGAAATATTTATTTTCACTGGAGTGATGATTCATTTAAAAATCTGTTTAAAAACAGTATTATTACACATGTAAAACGTGCTACAAACTTGAAAAAATTCATTTTAGTTTTTAAAATTTTAGAAATTTTGTTTGCTTTTTACTATTTTTTTTTTTTCTATTTTTTTATTTTACTCCTCAAAATGCCGCCCCCTAGAATGTGCCACCCTGGGCGGACCACCCCCTACACTCCTCCCTTGCTACGCCACTGTGTCACATGAGCCTTTTTAGGTCATTTAATGCCAATGCCAAGAACAATCATTGTATACACACATTTTTTTTTATAGCACAATGTTTGCTACTTAAAGCATAGCTGTAGGAAATGAGTAGGTACATACCTTTCCCAAGGGTATTAGTCCAATCTTAAATCCAAATGGAATGACTAGGATTTGAACTTATGAACTGCGGTTCCAATGTACGATTGCTTATCCACTAGGCTAAATGGACTTTCCCTCTTAAAACCATCTGTAAACCTTTTCGTACTTGTCTTCTTATTTGTTTTGTTTTTTTTGTACAGTTTAAACGGTGTTTTAACGTTGTCAATAAAATCCTTAAACATCAGCACAGAAACTTTAAGCCTAGTCTTTCATGTGCAGCCAGCAGCAGTGGCGGTTACCCCTACAATACTTTGATAAGATCAATATTGGAGTCCTTAACCAATAGTTTTTATAGATTAGAACTAAAAGATATATGACACTATAAACTTTTCTTAGTTTATGTATGTTTGTTTGTTTGTTTGTGTTTAATCAGCATATCAACCTTTTTAGATCATTTTAATGCCTAGAACTAGGTATTGGCTGATGTCAAAAATTTGAGTGAACTTTTTTTAGAATGACTGAATTTTTGCCTTTTTTATCAGCTTGTATCTCGTTTGTTTGAATTTGCTTTAAGATAACAAATATATAATATCAAAAAATAAACCTTCCTCTTTTGAGCGGTGTATGTTTTTTATTTAATGATACCAAAAAAAGAATTTTGATGTGTACACCGCTAGAACGCCATTTTTGCGAAATATATACCTCTCCTTTAAGACACTTACGCAAAAAGGCCAAACAACGTAGAAAAAAACTAAAAACAGTTCCAAACTCAGCAAAAAATGGGCTTTATTTTGATATAGAACAGTTACTTTTGATACTTTTAAGGTACGGTTTTTGTTAAAAGCATATTCATTTTTAGTTTTAAAGCAAAGGCTTTTTGTTTAAAGCATATTTTTTTTAAAAAGAAAAAAGAATATGCATTTTTGTTAAGAGAATATTATTTTTTTAAAAGAATATTCTGTATGCAAAGAATATGCTTACAAAAAAAGAATATTTTTGTTACAGCACTAGCTATAAGTTATATAAGATTTTGCATTGAATTATAACATCATAATTTGAATTAAATACATGTATATTTTTGACTATATAAAAAAGTTGCGCAGGCGATAAGCTATTCAGTTGTTTACATATAGATATTGTTGAATAAGTAAAACATAGACTTCTGAATAACCCTTAATTTACAAGCCAAATCACCAAAAAATATAAATTATATATTAGTATTTTGTTAGTTGTGTAAAATAAAGTTTATATAAACTAATCTATTTTCAAGATAATAAAATTCTAACTCATGAATTGATTCATCTTTCTTTTTCAAACTTGTTTACACTGGGTATTGATAACACTTTTGTCTTAAGGCTTATTTTCTCAAGTTTGCATTATAAAAAAAAAATCTGTTAGCAGTGAAGAGAACAGAAGAAATTCCTATGTGAAAAAACATTCACCATATTTTTTTTATTTGATTATTGATTTGTCTTCTGCATAATTTTAATCAACTTTTTTTTTCTTTTTCCAAAACAAAATGATAATCTTAATAAGAGTCATGTTCCGTTTTTTTTAAATATTACAAGTAGATGTAAAGTATTGTTTGTAGATTGGTATTACCAACAAGAAGCAGCGAGGTAGAGCATTAGTAAAAGCTTGGACTAATGAATCCCAGTCAAATCCCAGTCAAAATCATTGCATCTACCTTTAGGTGTCTCGGGCAGATGGGACCAGTTAACTCAAGAGAGTAGCTCAGGTAGGTGAAGGTCAACACTGATTTCAAAAGCCCTAAAAGGGTCCCCCAGTTTGGGGGCTGAACATATGGCTAGCAACACTTTCTCGTAAAAACAAGTATGCTACAGAAACATCAATTACAAATTTACTGCTCAACGCACCTCTAGGTGTATAGGTTGATGAAAAAATAAAATCATCAACAAGCAGAAGGTCTAGAATATTTTTGCTCCCTCGACAAAGGAGAGATGTAGATCTAGAATTTCACCTCTGTCCAATTCTTCTGTTTGTCTCTTAGTCTGTCTGCACTTTTCTCAAAAACTAAACCTTGAATTTTTTAATTTAAGTTTTTTTTTCATTTAAAAAATGTGTGTATATACATAAAATGATTGTTCTTGGCATTAAATAATCTAAAAAGGTTAATATTATATTTACTTGGTCGAGGACAAACCCAAGTTAGGCACAAGGGCATTTTACATGCCCATTATATCTCTTTCTTGATATGCAATAAAGCATGTTAGTTTGTCCACACTTTTCTCAAAAACTACACCTTGAATTAAATGATCTAAAAAGGTTAGTATTATATTTACTTGGTCAAGGACAAACGCACGTTAAGCACAAGGCCATTTTATGTGTCCATTATATCTCTGGTCTTGATATGCAATTAAAAAACTACACCTTGAATTAAATGATCTAAAAATGTTAATATTATATTTACTTGGTCGAGGACCAACCCAAGTTAGGCACAAGGCCATTTTACGAGCCCATTATATCTCTGGTCTTTGTATGCAATAAAACACAAACAAAAGATCAATCATAATATTGTTTGTTTCACCCTCTTTTGATGGAGTAAGATGTGATAAAATAGAATAAAGAGAATAAAATTCTATTGAATCCTGCCCAAATTGATTTCTTAGGAATGAAATTGATATGAATTCTTGTGCACAGCTTGCACTGATTCCTATCTGTGAATCCATCAAGTGATTCTAGTTTAAAATTATGGTCACAAATAATCCATGTACAAGGGAAATAGATCAATCATGAAAATGATTAAGTAAAAATGTAAGTGAGAAATGTGTTTGCTAACTATGATAATACTTTTATATAATTTAATTATTGAGTTCAAATCCCAGTCAAAACCATTACTTTCACTTTAGCAGCCTCGGGAAGATGGGGTTCGTTAGCTTGGGAGAGCTTGTCATCTAGGCGAAGATTAACACCGAATATAAAAAGCCCGGGTAGGAGCATGTAAAAAACGGCCTTGTGCTAAACTTGGGTTGGTGCTCACCAAGTAAATATAATAATTGAACTAATACTCTCGGGAAAGTGTTGTGGTTGCCGAGTGGTAAGCATCAAGAATGGAACAAACGATCAGGTGAATAAGTTGATAGAGCATTTATACAAAGGAAGTTAGTAATTTACAGAAAGAGTTAGTACAGTGTAGTCAACAGTGTAAGCATCAAGAATAGAACAACGACCAGGTGAATAGTTGATAGAGCATTTATACAAAGGAAGTTAGTAATTTACAGAAAGAGTTAGTACAGTGTAGTCAACAGTGTCCGGTAATCCCGAAGCTTGCCTTCTCTTCGAGGTGACTTAAGAGACGGTTAATATGCCCGCCGGGCGAGTCTATGTTTCGGTGATGGCGAGGGGAGATAGCCCCCACAACAGAAAGGTATGAATCCCCGTATTCCCTCCAACTAAGGGTTAAATACACGGCGAAGTAGAGCATTGGTAAAGCTCGAACTGTGGAATCGTATTGCGCAAGTTCAAATCCCAGTCTAAACCATTGCATCTACCGTTCATTGCCTCGGGCAGATGGGGCTCGTTAACTCGGGATAGTAACTCATCTCGCCCAAAAAAAGGTCCTCCAGTTTGGGGGTTAAGCATAGGGTTAGAAACTCTTTCACGTAAAAACAAGTATGCTACGGAAACAGCAAATACAAATTTGCTGCCCAACACACTGCTGGATGTGAAGGTTGATGAATGCAGGGTTAAATAGCAAACATTGTATTATTTCAAAAAAAAGAAACTACGTGTTTATATAATGATTGTTTTCGACATTAAATGGCCTGAAAATGTTGATATGTCGTAAAACACAAACAAAGTTTATAAACTCCACCTTTTACACTTTTGGGGGAGGGTTCCACTTAGTTCAGTGGGTAGCCAGTCGGACGGCATATTAACCTTTTTAGGTTATTTTAATGCCAAAAACAATTACTTTTGATAAACGTTATTTTTATACACACATAGATTTTTTTTTAATAACACAAGTTGCACTGTTTAGTCCATAGCTGGAGGGAAGATAGGGATTCATGCCTTTCCCAAGGGTATTGGTGGACATGTCATCGAGGTCGGAACATGTTGGATTCGAACCCGCATATTACGGTTCCGAAGTCCGATTTCATATCCACTGCGCCACGTCGACTGCTCTCACCAAGAAAATATTACTTTCCTGACACTCCACAGCCTTCAGGCAACTGCAAGTTCTCGAAAAACACTCTGAAAAAAAAAAATATAAAAAAGAAAGCTTCGTCGTTTTTTCTTGTATGTAAAAATCAAAATGAGATAAAATCGGAGTTGTTTCGCTTTGGGGAAGATAAACATCAATTTGTGTATTTTAGATTCAATGCAAAGAACTGCAATGATCGCTGCAGAACTAAATTACCAATTCTTTGTTTTTTAAGTTTTTATCATTTTCTTATCTTGTCTTCGCATTAATATTGTCAAAAAAGTTCTTTGATTTATTATGAACGATAATAATAATTATAATAATTATGATAATAATAATAATAATGATAATAATAATAATAATAATAATAATAATAATAATTGGAGCGTTAGGAACAATCCCAAAAGACCTGAATGGAAGACTATCCGATATTGGAATACACGGCAAGATAAACGT